>CAUYSK010018785.1:0-68573 GCA_963575035.1 Avahi laniger
GAATGTTTATAGCAGCACAATTCACAATTGCAAAGACGGGGAAACAATCCAAGTGCCCATCAATACATGAGTGGATTAATAAAATGGGTTATATGTATACCATGGAATACTACTCAACCATAAGAAAATGGTAAACTAATATCACTTGTATTAACCTAAATGGAACTGGAGACCATTCCTCTAAGTGAAGTATCAAAGAATGGAAAAACAAACACCACGCATACTCATCATTAAATTGGAAATAATCGATCAACACTTATGTGCACATATGGAAATAACATGTATCAGAAATCAAGCAGGTGGGAGGGGCAGAGGAGATGGGTAAATTTACATCTAATGGGGACAACGCACACTATCTGGGGGATGGGCACACTTACAATTTTGACTCAAATGGTACAAAAGTAATTTATGTAACCAAAGCATTTGTACCTCCATAATATTCTGAAATTAAAAAAAGAAAAAGAAAAAGAGTTCCTGGTGTTTAAATGCTTTAAATTTAGCTTGCTGTCTGTTTTGGTAGATAAAGTTTGATCGTAACTTAGCCATGCCTGTTTATTTAAGTATTGCGTATTTGCTTTGGCACTAAAATGGCAGAGTTGAATAGTTATGAAAGAGACTGCATGGCCCACAAACCCTAAAGTTTACTATCTATCCCTTTACAGAAAAAGTTTCCGGACCCCAGATTTAGGACACAGTCTCTTGTTTGTCAAAGGGCTGCCAAAAGGGCCGTGTGATACTATAAAATATGGAGATGAAGTAATTCCTTGTAGGGAAAACTTTGACCAATTAGATACAGGAGATGGGAGAAACCAAGCAATTAACTTCTCTTCCCTTTCTCCCTACTCTGAAACACACTCTACCTCATCTTTACCTTGGTTGTAGTAGCTGCTTTAAAGTTTTTATCTGATAATTTCAACACCTGGGTCATCTCAGCGTTGTCATCTTTCACTTGAGAATAGGTCAGATTTTCCTGGTCCTTGGTATGTCTAGTAATTTTGGATTGAATTGGAAGTTTGGTATAATACGCTGTGAAGCTCTGGGTCTTATTAAAATCCTCTAGAAAAAAATAGATTGTCTGTTTTGTTCTTTTTATTTTTTTTCTTCTTTAGCAGATAATGAACCTGTCTTGTCTTCTGTGAGCCAGGGTTCCCATGTAAGTTCAATTTTCAAAGCCTTTGTTATGCTGGTTGGATCTTCTCACATGTGCCACAGAAGGGTTAGTCTTGGCCAGGGGCGGTGGTTTATGTGGTAGCTCACTTCTCAAGGCTGTGCTTCTTTGGATGTGTCCTGCACATGCACAGCTTGGGTGAACTTGGCACTTGTATCAATTCGTATGTGAAGTTGGGGGATCTCTTTCTCCCATTCTCCCTGCTGCAATATCTTTCCCATTATCTTTGGCTCCCTGGGGTACCTTTTTCCACTTCTGTGGCTGAAAAGATGGAATTTCTCTTGAAGTTGTGGATATCATCACTACTGTTATTATGAATATATGAAAAGGGAAAAAAAGAGAAAGAAAAGTAACAGGAATTCCCCTTACACTCTCTGCACAACAGGGTCCTACTTCCCCAATTCCTCTGTTTAGAGCGATGGATTTTATCTGAGGGTTTTTAGATGCTCACGATACTGTGCCGGTGCAACTATCTGACTGGTCTTGGGGCAGGATCAGTAGAGAAAAAGGAGAGGAAAACAACTACAAGGGTTCTCCCCACACTTTGCAGCTCGCAGTGGGCTCCTATTGCCAACTCTGTGGCTAGAAAGATGTGAGGATTTCGGAGTTTTGTTATCTGTGTTTGCTATTTGGCTTGCCCTTAGGTCAAAGATCAGAGATAAAGGGAGAAAAAAACAGCATAACCACCACCAGAAAAACCCCAGGAAACTGACATCACATTAGTTGTTCTTTAAGTTTTGACTTCTCTCATCAACCTGCTACTGTTAACTTTTCAGAGTCCTTAAACTGTTGCTATTTTAATTTTGTCCAGAGTTTTAGTTCTAATCAGTCCAGGATAGGATTTACTCTACCTTGGCCATATCCAGAAGGACCTACTTAAAATATCAGGTTATATCTCTTCCCTTCCCTCCCTACCCTGAAGTCCTCCCTATGTTTCTGGCCAGATCAACTAGAGGCTTCTTTGTTTTTAGGGGGAGACATTACCCAGGTCATGGACGAGGACACAGGAAGTCTACGGAATGAAAAATGGACAGGAAGAGATTAAATAGTCTTGTTCTAAGGAGTTCAACCTGGAAATTTCTCCTTGTGGCCCTAGCATTTCCAAAATGATTAGTGTCTGAATGAAAACTCAGTCAGGATACGAAACAGACGTTAGCAACAAAAATTCTATTGGCACAACACTTTCAAAAGAATGAAGAGACTGATGAGAAGAAAGGATATCACAGAAGGGTAGCTCAGGTGAACTTGGGGTATGAAATGTAATGAAACCTTTTCAATAAAGGCAGTTCCTTTAAGCTGTACTGAAATTGCTGCATAGCTGAGTGATCATTTACAAAGGCCTAAAAAATAGATTCCCTCCCCTCAACCAGCAACGCCTTCTTTTAACGACTTGAAATCTAAAATCATGGCCTGTTTTTCAGTTCCCTGCTTGAAGAAGGCCACAGCAAAGAGTTGGGTTTCCTTGCGGCCAGTTGCTGACACCGTGCCGTGGTCATGGGCATGCCTAGCCTTGGCCTTCTGTCTTGCTAACACCTCCAGTGAAGTGCAAGGACAACAAGGCATTGGGGGGAAGAGGGCTGGGATGTGGTTTTTACTGTTACGGGAGACTTGGGCCCATCCCAGCCCTCTCTTTGCCTAAGCCTTAGCTGCATTGCCTGTAAAGTGGGAATGATAACAGTCATGTTGAAGGGTGGTGAGAATAGATAAGACAGTGTGTAAAACTGTTCCTCACTCCTGACCAATCTCTCCCTTCAGACTCCAAATGAGACTTGAATTATATATTATCCAAAAGAGAAATTTATATCTTCAAATGTTAATTAAACTCTGCTTATAAAATATTGCATAGCAAACATTCTTGATCTCCCTTATTGAACAGATAAAAATGATTAATAATCAACATGCATTGTTTATGTATAACTGAGTGTTTCAAAAATTTTGAAGTTCACTCTCTCAAGTAGGTTAGCATTCTATGTCTCGCTTTTATTATATAAATTGTTGGCATGATAATATCATGGAAAAAATTTGAAATTCATAGGAGTTGAATTAATTACATTTTATTTTCCTATTCTAAGCACTAGTTTTACTTTGTTATTCAGTTTTTAAAGTCAAATCATGACTTTTATACCACACGCAGAGACAAACATCATGCTTTACACTTAGCAGCACTTAATAAATGATAATTAAATTAATTAATGACCAATAACATGCTCTGAATTACAACTTCTTAGATTGAATTAAGAAGATCCACTCAACTCAAATATTAAAATCAAGAGGGATAAAAAGGAGAGGCTAAAAAGTGCAAGTGAATTAATCTTGCATGTATTTTAGATTTTGGTCACTTGGAAATTTGAAATTTCTAAGCATAATTGTTAATGTGCATCAAGATTTGATTTGATCACCGAGATTCCTCAGCGGCATTTATAAGTGCACTGTCTTCTAGCCCAGCAGCTCGAGACTGGATCTTTGGTTTACGATTATCAGAGAAGTTTAGTCTAAAGAGGGTGAATGGCCTCCGAAACAAGTCATATATCACTATTTACACCTTTTAGGTTTTCTTTCCTTTATGATGGCACGCTGTCAAGAAAGATGATTCTGGAACTTTGTTGCGAAGACAGGGAACATTTGCCAGCAATGAGGCCTATCATTAGGCAGGCGATACGGGAATTGGAAGAAGAGACAGAGAAGGACATGAATATTCATTGAAGACCTGATCTGCATCAGTAGCTTTAGGTACATTATTCCATGTATTCCTCTCAATAACAGTCCTGAGAAACAATAATAAGTGATATTTATTGAGGGCTTACTCTGGGCCCAGACCTATACATTCGTTATTGCAACGAATCCTCAAAATAATCTATGAGGTGCAATTGCATATATGTACTTTAGAGATGAGGTTTCTGGGGTTAAATGTCTTTCCCATGGTCATGCAATTACAGAGGTCGAACCAGAATTTTAAGACACTTAGTCTAACGTTAACGTTTGAACCCTGAAATTCCTTTTTCTCAAAATAAAAATACTTTTTTCTTATTATATAGATCAGGCATGCTGATGGCAAGAAAATCAACACAAAAACTCTCAAAATATTTAATTTTTCACTAGGTAATATATTTACATACTTGAAAGACTAAAAAAAAATTTTAAGGTAACCACTGTTGTTGATCTACTGAGACTCTTTCTGGAGGGTTTTTATGCATATGTGGATTTATTTCTTTCTCCCTTTTTACACATTTATGGCAGCATATACATACTATCCTATACTTTGTGGGTTTTTTTTTTTTGAACTTTAACCATATCTTAGAAATCTTTGCAAATCAGAGCATGAAGAGTTTTAAATTCTTTTTAAGAGCTGTATCATATTCTATTTTATTCATTTCTAAAATTAAAAGCCATAATTTACCAGTTCTTAATAAATGGATACTCAAGTTATTTTCAATTTTTTGCTCTTGCAAAAAATGCTGCAATAAACAACCCCTCGCATGTATCATGTGTATCTACCTCCAAGTGCTAATGTGTCTGTACTGCTGGGTCAAAGAGAAGAGGCAAGCATTTATTATTCTGAGAGAAACCTCCCAGCTGATCTACATGGCGTCATGCCAATTCATCCTCTCACCAGCAGAGTTTAAGGAGAGCTGTGTCCCATAGCCTTGCTCATAGATTTTACTAAACTTTTGGATTTTTGCTAATCTGTTAGATGAAAAAGTGATAAGCCAGGATACTTTGAATTATTTCTCTTATAATAAATGAGGCTGAACATCTTTTCATATGTTTGAGAAACATTTTTATTTCCTTTTCAATATGTTATCTATTCGTACTCTTTGTCCATTTTTCTGCTGGTCCTCCTTTATGTATTAGGGAGTTAGCCATTTGTAATATGAGTTGCAAATAGCCTTTCCTAGTTTGTCTCTTGTGTCTTGACCTTAAGTAAGGTGTTTTTCCCATGAAGAAATTTCTATTTTTTTAGAGTCAAATTTACCAGTCCTTTCCTTTATCACTTCTAAATTCGAGTCCTAAGATTTCTTTGGAGACAATCCCACTGTTTAGGTTGAAGCATACATCTAATTTTACAGATGACCTACAGAGATCTCCAGTTTTCCCAATACCATTTATTGAGTCATTTCATGACTGATTTGAGATAACTTCTTTATTATACACTGAATTCAAATCTCTACATAGATATATCTGCATATATGTCTTTTTTGGACCTTGTATTTTATTCCGTCAGTCTATATATTCATTCGTTATTACCGTACTGTTTTAATAATTGAAGATTTTTAATGTTTTAATATCTAATATGACTAATTACCTGCCCCCTACCATTGTTGTTCTTTTTCAGAGTTTTCCTAGTTATTGTGATTTATGTTTCCATGTGAGCTTTAAAATCACATTATCTAGTTTTTTTTAAAAAATAGCCTTTTGGGTATTTTTATTGGGATTGCATTAAAATTACAAATTACATGATGAAAAATTCACATCTTTGTTATAGTGTGTGTTTGTGTTTCCATTTTTAAAAAGTCATTTTAGGTCTTTGGGATTATTATAAATGTTTTTTTTCCTTATGGGATCTATGTATTTTTTTATTAATTCCTGTCTTGGTTGCTATATTGATGTAGTCTTTTCTTACAGTATATTAAATTTCGTTGATGTGGTTGTTGCATGTGTGTGTGAGTGAAAGCTAATGATCCTATTATTTGTATACCCCTAAGGGAAATATACAAGAGCTGTACCACTCAAGGAGGAACACTGTGTTTACTGGGAGTACTCAGAACTGTTACAAACAGATGAAACACATGCCAAAGAGCACAATAGATATGCCTCAGTGCTTCCTCCAGGTGACCAGCTTAAACCAGCCTTAACTGTTTTAACTGTCCTAGAGCACCCTTTAGTTAACTGTAATACTAAAATCCCTACTAGAAAATTGTAATATTGACATAATGTGGGTTGTATGAAGACACGTGGTTGTACTGTGCATGTTTACTCTGTTGTATGTGTGGACACGTTACGACACAATAAAATAGCTCTGCATCACTCACTGGAGAGGGATTTAGGGCCACACAGTGAGTAGGCTGTGTGGATTTTACCCTCTGGAGAGATCCTGTGTGGCCCAGGAGTGAGTGCCTTGTGTAAGAACCTCTAATAAACTCATATAACTCGCCAAACTGGACTTCATCTCGGTTTGGAGGGTGGTTTTTCTATACTGCCCAGGGATTTTCCCAAAACAACGTCTAACACCTTTCTGAATTCTCTTATTGATCATGGTAGCTTTTCAGTTAGCTTCCTTGTTTTCCAAGAATATGGTCATAGCATCTGCAAATTATCATAATTTTTCCTTCTTCTTTCCAATTTTTAGAATTATGATTTCTTCCTCTTTTCCAGTTGTGTTGGCTATTACTTTAGTACACTATCAAGTTCTATTTCTGACTATAATGGGAATGTTTTAGTACTTTCTATTAAGCACAATGCTAGCTTCGGGGTTATAATTGAAGTATGTTATCTTGCTGTAGACTTTATTTACCTAACATTGTTTTATTACAGTTTTTAAAAATTAAGAAGGATATTGAATTTTGTCTGGTGGTATCATTTAATACCTTTTTCCCATGCTTATTTAATCTCAAACATAGGTGGTTTCATCGGTGACTTATAGAAATGGTTTTATGTTATATGCGCTTACCTGTATCTTATATTTCTCATTACACAAAACTTTTGTGGAATTATTTTCAAATTACCTCATATAGCTCTAGTTCATTGTTTTAATGGCTGTGTGACAGTCCATCGTTTGGATATAGCCCATTTATTCAGCCAGCCCCCGAGACAGGCATTCACTTTTTCTTTTTTTCCATCTACTCTAAACAGATCTGCAGTAATCATCCTTATGTGTGTAGTTTTATGTGATTGACCCTTTTATTTATAAGGACTACATTTCCAGGGATGGGAGTGCTGAATTGAAGGTTGTATGCAATATTATTTTAATAGCCACTTTGCTATACTGTTCAAGATCTCACAGCTAGAGCTGGGACTCAGTGAGGGCTCTCTGACTCCAAAGCTCATTAAACAAAACTGCCGCTCAAATCAGAACCATATATAAAGCCAACCATATGAAGTCACCATGATCCTAGTGACACACCTGCTATGCTTCATTTAGTGGATAGAGTGTAAACATCAAATTATTCCCTAAAGAGACTCTTTACCTCACAAGTATTTGTCTTCATGAGTCTTTGGAATTAAATGGGGCTTGGTTTCTGCAAACTTGGGCAAACTATTTGGTCTTTGTGTGCATCCATTCTCTCATCTGGGAACTGGGAATAAGAATAGTACCTACCTTATGCAGCTGTAAGATTAGAGCCCATAGCATCTAAATCCCATAGCAAGGTATCTGAAGCAAAATGCCTAAAGTTTCTTAAAATATGTAAAAAAGTAATTTATTTGAAGTTACCAGGCCCAAGCCAAATTTTTTGCTGCGTGCTTTGAAGTTTTCCAGGCTGATAGGACACACGGAATAGAAAGTTAGCTCTTTGCTCGGCACTTGGACCCTTGAGCCAGGAGAGGCCTTCACATCTATGAAGGTGAGAATTCACAGGCTAAAGGGACCACACAACATTCTCCTCAGGGCAGCTTCTGTCGATTCATGATTTACAATTGACAGAAAGCCAGTGGGGAAGGCTGAGAAGGAGGGCTGCGTGAGTGAGGGAAAAGGGAGAGAGGACAAAAGAGAAGGAGAAGAGAAGAGGGATATTCTAAAGGCATTGTATTAGTTTCTTTTTTTTCCTGATTTTATTTTTTATTTATTTATTTTTATTTTAGCATATGACGAGGGTACAAATGTTTAGGTTACATATATTGTCTTTGCCCCACCCGAGGGAAAGCTTCAAGCATGTCCATCCCCCAGAAGGTACACCAAACCCATTAGGTGTGAATATACCCATATGTATTAGTTTCTTATTGCTGCTATAACAAATTACCACAATCTCAGTGGCTTATAACAACACACACTTAATATAGTGCAGTTTTGAAGATCAAAAGTCTAACGTCAGTCTCAGTGGGCTAAAGTAAGGTGTTGACAGGGCTGGTTCCTTTTGAAGGCTTTAGACGAAAACCTGTTTTCTAGCCTTTTCCTGCTTCTAGAAGCTGCCTGCATTCCTTGGCTCATAGCCCCTACCCCACCTTCACAGCGTGTCCCTCCAACCTCTGCTTCTGTTGTCACATTACGTTTTCCTCCCGTGATTCTCCTCCTTCCCTCTTGTAGAGACGCTGTGATTCCACAGGGCCCACCGAATAATCCACTGAAAATTTCCTCAAGATTCAAACCCTTAATCACATCTGTAAAGCTCCTTTTGCCATGGAAGGTAACATTTTCACACGTTCAGGGGATTGGATTTTGATGTTTTTGGAGGGGTGCATTGCTCTACCACAGGAGTGATGTGCATAACCCGTGGCTTCAATGCATCCACTCTCTGCTCTTTGGAGGCTCCTCCTAACATCACAGGCACCTGGTCTGTTCATTTGCCTTCTTTTTGCTTTCCTAAGAACCTCCTTTCTAGGCTAAATGCCCTTCTCCTGCTCACAGAGAAAAAACAGGATCTATTTTATTGCATGTGGGATGGGAAAAGGGTACATTAGACTTGGTAGTTTTTACTGACATGCTGTTTGAATGTTGTGAATAAGAAAAAAAGTATGGAAATGTGGTCAACAGCATTTGCCACCTGCCTTTCTTTGGGGCTGTCTTCTGGGTTGTATCTGGTTGTTCCTCAGATGTTGGACTTCCTCGTTTTCTCTCACTGGGGTCCCACCATCTTTCTGGTGTTCACTTGTTTCTGATCTCTGTTCTCATCTTGACCTCTGTATTAGTCTGCTAGGGCTGCCAGAACTTAATACCACAGACTGGGTGGCTTCAACGGTAGAAATTCATTTTCTCACAGTTCTGGAAGCTAGAAGTCCAAGATCAAGGAGTCAGCAGATTTGGTTTCTCCTGAGGCCTCTGTGTTTGGTGTGTAGATGACTGCCATCTCACTGCATCCTCATGTGATCTTTTCTCTGTGTGTGTCTCCCTCGTGTCTCTTTATATCCTAATCTCTTCTCATAAAGAAAAAAGATTGGATTAAGACTCACAACCAAAAAAACTCATTTTAATTACTCCTTTAAAGATCCTATGTTTGAATATAGTAACATGCTGAGATACTAGGAGTTAAGGCTTCAACATATGAATTTTAGTGGTATAGATGTAATTTTAGGGGGTAGGCATAATTCAGTCCATAGTGATCTCCATGTACTCCCATTCCCCCGTCACACACAGTGCATGTCAACCCTGGTCTCTTTATCTACCACCTGCCCCCATCCCTCCTAGTTGGGACAGTGAACAGCCCAGCTCTGACCAGCAGCAAGACACCATGACCTGGTAAAATCAAATTAGCTAAATTCATAGAACCTACTCCCCAGGATAAGCCACTATAGATCTAAAATAATGCAGTTTGGCATTTTTTAGAATAACATTTTGTTCCTGCAAAGATAAGTCCCATATTATTAAAGTAAATATACAAGTTATAAAACACCAGTAATAGCCTAAGAGCTAAAGGATACATAATGAAAGAATGGTGGAAGGTCCCATGATTTCACTCTCTATAGAGCAGCTGCATCAGGTGACAGTTCTGGGGAATCAGGACTCTGGGTTCCAGCCTTGGGTCTGTCCTAACAATGTAGAAAAAAGAGAGTCTCAGAACCCCTTTGCAATTCAACGTGTCTATCAGTAAGACAGGGATAACCACACTTTGCTGACAGTATAAAGTAAAAACTCTGGAGATTCTTAGAATCTGAAGTAAATGTATAACCGTGAAATTTTATTTAAAAGCATGCTATTGTTGCTTCGATTTTATCCTGTGTTAAGTCATGTGTCAAAGTATGCAGTGCTGAGTGCCTTGTGATTGTAACAGAGCAAGTCGGGAAGACAGTCATTCTTGTTAGCCCCTAATGCCAGCGGTGGCCACATTTAAGTCCTGGGTCATTTTCATTTTCAATTCTCCAAAACAGAAAGATAAAGGAACTCAGGAAAAAGGGAGTGAGAAATGAAACAAAGCCTCTGAAATCATAAAAGAAAAAAGAACTTGGGTTTTGAGAGTTTTTCTAGAAAAATAAAAATAAAGCATAAATTCATTGATTCTGCTTCAGGTATTTTCTGTAGTGCAATAAAACCACTCCAGGTGTGCCTCCCAAACGCAATTGCTCTGGGCTGGGAAGCTCATAGGCAAGGGAGGGAGGGCATGTGTCCCCATAATAATTCTGCTGACTTTCAAAGCAGACAGAGAGCCTTGTGATCACTCCGAGGCAGGGGTTAGAGCCAGAGCCCATGCCCTCCTCCAGCCTGGCGAAGGTGGCCTCTCCTCTGTTGCTATCCATGTTTGGGAGCTTGTTTGAGTCATCTGAGATCAGCTAGGGCACAGCAAGTGAGATTTGGGGAGAGAAAAGATTAGGGGGTGGAAGAAGAGAGAAAAGGAGTGCAAGAGAAAGATAAATCTCTTGGCCCAGCCCTCCAGCCCACGTTGAAAACCTCTTCTAGGCTGATTTTAATTAGAACTCTCTATCTGGAGGAAGAAATTAAATACAATTTCCAAAAACCGTAACCTTTTCCAAATGACATTCTTTTCATGAGCCTTCCCCAAACCAGTTTCCGTGCATTTACTATCAGACTAAAGAAATTTCTTATTTTTCCTCTTCTCAGTTTAAATTTTTGGCTTTTTCACATTTTCTTCAGTCCTGTTTCCCATGGTCCTTTACTAGGCAAAAAGAGTGTGTACCTGTGCATATGCCCAAGAAATGAAGGCAAATTAATAAACTAGCAAGAGGATTGGAGGGCAAGTTATGAAAGGAGGGTGAAGAGCTAAATTTATATAACCTAGAAAAAGAGAAGGCTCTGGAGGAACATGATAAAGTTACACTTCACAGAAGCAATATAAATGAAGGGAGGGAATTACTCATAGTCTCAGAAGGTGGCAGGACAGAAGGGCTGGCCCCGAGCCAAGGCTGGGAAAGGGGATCATGATGGATGATAAAGGCAGGGACCGAGGGAGCTCCTGATGTGGGCACCACGACCCCACTCTTCCAGTTCATGTCAGAGGGAGATGACGGCTTCAGCCAGTGTCATGGTCAGCTGAGCAGTTCCACGCGGAGCTTTTCCATCCACACCTCCCTCCTGGTCTGGCAGAATCTCCTGCACTGCTACGGACAGTGGAGTCCGGGAAAGATGGGTTTTTGTCTTATTTTTCCTCCAATATGGACAAACTTTCTCTGAAAGTAACTTTAAAGAACCAAACTTCCCTCCCGAAATACAGAAATCATTTTAAGCACAACACTCCAGTGACTTGTGTTCATTTTTTAATTTTATCTTGCTGTTTAATTTTTGATCAATTGGAGCTATTTTAATGCATGTGAGGTTTTTCGTCTAGCCAAAAAATGAGGACAATCCTTCTTACTCTGAGCCAGATAGCAAGGACATTTGGTGGCTGATCAAAGGGACTCAATGCCTCCAATACCTGTAGAGCGGGGATTAGAAGGCAGGAGGTCAAGGTTCTACTTCTCACTCTGCCGTTGTATTAACATTAGTTGTCTGTTACTCTTAACAAATTCCCACAAACTTAACAGCTTAAACAACACATTTTTATTATCTCACAGTTTCTGTGGGCAGGAATCTGGACTTGGCTTTGCTGGGGCTTGTACTGCACAATGTCTCCATTGCTGCCATCAGGGTGTCGGCCCAGCATCTCTTACAAGGCTGTACTCGAGGTGCTGGCGGGCCACGGACATCCTGAGGTTCGACTGGGATAGCATCTGCTTCCAAACTCACTCAGTGGTTGTTGGCAGGATTCAGTTCCTCATGGGCTGTTAGACTGAGGACTCAATTCCTTGCTGGCTGTTGGCCAGAGGCCACTCTCAGTCCCTTCTCCATGGGCCTCTCCAACATGGGAGCTTTGTTAATCAGAATGAGCAGGCCCAGAAGGCAAGAGATTGAATGAGAGAGTGCCAGCAAGACTGAAGTCACAGTCTCTTATAGCCTATTCTTGGAAGTGACTTTCCATTATTTTTGCTGTATTCTGCATGTTGGAGGCAAGTCATTAGATCCAGACCCCATGCAAGCGGCAGGAATTACACAGGGAGTGGATAACAGGAGGTAGGACCACTGGAAGCCCTTTTAGAAGGCTACCCACCACAGCATTAGCCAGATAAGTACCCTTGGGCCTTAGCTCTTCCATCTGTTTAATATAATAACAAAAAGAAAATTTAAAAGGTGGTTGAAGGAGATCAGGGTGACAAATTTGACTGCTGCCAGAGCCTGGTAGGTTATATTAATTTGCAAAATGGATTACAGGTAAGATAATAAGCAGGGTTATGGGAACTCCAATAACCGCTACCTGCTCTGCTGGATCTATAGTGTTCAATGTCAAATCTCAAAGACACGGGCCCATCAGAAAGACGCCCAGTCCAGGTTGAACCTACAGGTCACCAGTCTGCCACCATTCTAGCTAACATGTTATTGTAGGTGGAGGGTACATAGTCGGGCCTCCATACATTTTTGGTTTTTGCCATTCTCCTATCAATTGTGTCACCTTCTATCTGGCCAAAGCAATTGGCACAGGCTATTTTGGTGGTCGTCATTCCAAACTCTTGTGAGGGATCAAATGACAATAATGACTGTTAGAGGAATGTTTCCTTAGAACACAGGGTTGGCTCTTGCTAAAGCAAGTGGACATTGGTTACTAGAGGGAAGGTCATCTGCCTACCTGGCTCTCCCAGTCCACACCTAGCCCTACTTGTACTCCTCCCACCAAACTAAACAGAATAGCATGTGCTAAAAAGGTTATGTTGAATCAAGGCAATACTTTTTGATAATAGAAATGATTGGCATATCATCATTTCTTCAAGAAGTATTTCTTAAGCTCCTGTGGTGCCTGGAGTTGCACTAGCTCTGGGATACCAAGATGAATAAGATATGTGTCCTTGGATTCTCCTAGTGTATGGAGGATACACTGACGACGCAGTGTGACAAGTGCGAAGGAGAAAGGGGTAAATGTTCCAAGACCATGGGGGAGGGAACAAGTGGGCCTGCGTGAAGCCAGGGATGGCTTCCTAGAGGATACAGTGAGGGGCTCCTGCTCTCAGGGCATGATCTACAACTCCAATTTTTGCTTTTTTCTTCCTTCCATTTTTGCTTTTGATGTCACAATGTTTTACAATGGATTATCCCATTAATCCTCCTACCCCTCTGGGATTGCAGGAAAGACACAGCTACCATATTACTCTGCCTAATAGGGAGATAGCCGAGAGGGAATCCTACAACATAAAAGCAGAAGTTCCCCTAAAGACCACTCTAGTGCCTAATAAGATCCCAAGGTAGGGGTACAACCCATTCTCTGGCAGCAATTGGATTTCTCAGCTCTGTTGGGCTTGAGACAGGAGCTGATTTGAAATCATATTACTCATGGCATTTATACATTGCTGCTTTGGGATTAACTGTGTATATTATTACCACTGACATGACTAATAATAAAAAGTTATTACAACACTGTACTTTGTGTAGTGTTTTAAAAATTTCTCACTTGATAGCAGCATAGGGGTCTGAGGTTAGAAAGGGAATATGCATCACATTCTTTCATCAGGCCTTACGTGGACTGAATTCAAAGCTCTTACAGGGATCACCTAAATATCATCGATGCACCAAGTCCAGGATAAAGACAGAGTGCTTATATGGAATGCATAATTACTTAATATTAGATCTAAGAGATTTACATTTTTTTTCTTGCCAGACGCTACTAGTGTTTGTCACCCTTCACCTTACCTAAACTGTCCCAAACTCCGTTGTTTATTTGTGAAGCTGCTGCTTTGTCATTAGGTCTCTGGCTGTTTCCAAAAGGAGCATCTATATATCAAAAATTATGCAGGAAATTCCGGTTCCCCACCTTACTTTGTGTCTATCAGTGAATCCAAAGTGCTGCTTTTCTGTGATCAGAGAGAAAGAAAAGTTCTGTGAATTTATTCATCTGGGAGCTGTATAATCAGTCACCCTCTCCACCAGCCCTGAAAAGCAGTTCAAACAGCATCTACTTAGATTGAAGATCAATTAAATAATTATCAAAAGCATCAAGAAGACAGCAAGGATAAGACTCAGAGGAGCACATTGGGTTTGGCAGAAAAACAAAGTTGCTGTTTTGAATTTTTCCGTCACTCACCATTTATTAAACTATGTGCCACTCTGGACTTTCACATATCAAACAGGGCCTTGGGAAGCTTCTTTTGAATGTATGGACCTCCCTGAGCACAGTGTAGTTCCCTGGAGTGTTGCAGGCTTGGGAGGAGATGAAATTTTTTTTTCCAGCTAAGCTGCCAGCCATTTGGGCTTGCGAAAATGAGCACTTGGTTCAGGACAGAGTGAAGCCTGCCTTCTGGCCACCTGTGCATGAGAAGTTTGCTCCTTTGAACCCTGCCCAGCACACCCACTTGGCCAGGCTGATGTGACTGTAATCTTCAGAATGCCTGAGTAGAGTGGTCAATTCAGATCCTTGTTTTGTATGGATAATTTGCTTCTTCTCTGACTACCTTCCATTCTATTTCTGCCTTGCTCAAAGGAGCAGACCCAGGAAAATCTGAATCAGCCTCCCCCATCCCATGCACCTGGCTGGAGATCTTCCTGAGGGCAGTCCCCATGGGCCAATATCTTGCTGTGCCCTGTCCCAAGGCTGGAGGAAGGAGGCAGTGTGCAGCCATCCTGCTGCTAACAAGCCCCGCTGCAGTCACCCTTGCTAGAGAAAAAAATGTCAGCAAACGACCTATTCAGAGTGCAGTTGGAACTCATCATCTGTCTTGGAAAATGGAGAAATCTCTGAGGTGGCCCAACACAAAAGGATGCAAATGACAAAGGGTCAACAGCAGATGCTGAATAATGGAGTGAGAACAAATAGCATTCATGGGCTTCGTGTTTTTTGTGTCTACCCCGAATGGTGCCTCATTCTTCCCACATCATTTTCAATTTCAACCATTCCTATTTTTATGTCTGAGGGAGCCAGCAGCTTGCAGGGCATTTGAACAGATTTCTGCTTGAGGTTGTCTGCCCTTGGATGGAAGTGGGCCTCTTCAGTTTTTTTGCTGAATGGTGCCATGTGTCTGCAAAGCTTTGTAGCAGCCGCCCCACCCTGCCCCTTGTCGCAGAGACAGCTCTATTTTCACGCTGAGTGGAAGTGATTGTGTTGCCGTAAAGTGTGCAGAACATTTTAAAATCTGGAATGAAGAAACTGCGGGCTTGCCGGCGTGGTCACTGACCTTGAGCTTAAAGACAGAGTACTGGATCTATAATTTTTATTAAAACCACCCCATTCTCTGGTGTCAGAAACCAAGGAGAAAGCGTGTATACAAATACACACTCACAACCCTTGCCTCTCTTTACAGGGAAGGAGGAAGCAAAGGCTACCAGAGAGGAGGTCCTGTGTCATCTGTAACTGGAGAGTTGGAGGGGTACAGATTGAGCAGTCTTAAATGAAACAGTCGCTATAATAATACAGAAGTAAATCAAATAGTCAATGTAGGAACAGATGTTCTTCTTCCACGTGTAAAGATAATAACAAAAATAACACTCATTTAATGAAGACTATGTGCCAAGAACTATTCTAAGAACTTTGTAAGTATTATCTTATTTGATCCTCCTGAATATTATGAGGTAGGTGGCCTGATGATTCTATTTCTCACATGAAAAAAAGAAGCAAGCATAGGAGCTTGAACCCATTGTTCGAGGACATGAGATAAGCATAGGAGAGCTGGGATAGAATCCCAGGAAAACTTGCTCAAAATCTAGTTCACAGTCAGTGGACTCTATCAGTTATGACTAGGAAAAGTTGCCTATTAACAGAAAACTGAAAATAGCAGGAGCCCGTATACTTACAGGTGTGTATGTAGGTTTTTCCCTGATAATAAAAACCTGGAAGTAGCAAGTCCAGGGTTGGTACAGCAACTCCCTATCATTGGAGATCAGCTTCCTTCTTACCTTTCTACACCACCGTTTCTTACTTTGTGCCTACCTTCCAACCTCTAGTTTACTTCACAGGGCAAAGTACTTATAGAATCTCAGCCATCAGAGTCAGTTCCAGAAGAGGGCAAAAATGTACTTGAGCTGCTATTTCCCCTCAAAGGAGAATTTCCTGAAGCCCCACCCAACCATTTCCACCTCACTGGCTGCAACTTAGTTATATATATGATCACCTCCATCTCCTAGAGAGAATGGGGCATACAACTTTTAAACAGAGGACATTCTCACTTGGAAATGAAATTAAATTTTCATTTTTAAAAAGGAGAATAGATATTGGTAGGTAGCCAGCTGGATATGCCAAGGGTCCCGATTGGGCTTACCTCGCTCAAGATTTGGGAAGATGCCATTCTTATTATTGCTATTTCATAAGTCACTGCTGAACTGTTAAGTAACCTGAGGACTAAGCATATGACAGCAGGAGAGAGCTGCAGAGATGTGCACCTCACAGCGGCAGACAAGGCAGCCAGCATGGTAGAGAGTAGAGGCACAGAGGACAATGTCAAGTGATGTATGCAGGATAGTCCCAGATACTCTTCCACATTCCCAGCAGGGGTTCTTTTCATGGGGCTGGAAATTCTCTATGTACTAGTCTGGATATTAGAGTTAGTAATATTCAAATGTAACTATTAATATGTTATATATTCATAAACATATTGGGGCCTGGGCATATTTGGGGTACTCTAAGATCACACAGGTTTCAGCTGAGTTCTGTGGTTTGCTCAAATGCCAATTCCCGAGCGTGGCAAGCACGATTCAGGTGAACCTAATTTAACCTCTCCACTTTCCCTCTCCTAAACTTCCCTGCTCAATCCCAGCCAAACGCGCATGGAACGCTGTCCATAGAGGAAAAAATAAAACAGAGCAGTGAAGAGAAAGAAGAAGAGCAAGAATACAAGAAAGCAAGAAAGAAGGGAGGGTTAGAAGGAGGAAAAGATGAAGGGAGGAAGGGAAGAAGAAAGAAAAGGTGCAAAGAGGAGGGAAAGAAACCCAGATTCTTCTAATGGTCACCAGTGGAACTAGTGGTAATGGTAACAGCAATACAGGCAATGATGTTCATTTTTATTTTCAGGATGGGCAATTATGTAACTTGTGAGAAAATGGACTGTTGACAATTGTTAGAAGCGTACTCTCATTCTCTCACTTAGTAACGCTGGAATATCCATTAGGCAGCACAGCTTTCAAATTTTTCATTTGGAGAGTATTCTACCTTAGAGTGATGATGAAACTGAGCTCTGTGGTTGGAGGGCGCTAAATAAGGAGAACGGCCCTGGCTCCTGGGTCTCAGCTCCCACCTCTGTGAAACACTAACTACCCCTGCCTAGCTTAGCTGACAAGGATGATGTGAGGGCCAAAGGAGAAGAGCTTTGTAAATTCCAAAATTTCATAAAGATATAAGTTGTTATATTTAGCAGAGATTTTAAGACCCAGTGCAATCAAGCCAAACTTCTTAGAGTGAGTTATCAGATAATCAGTTCCACTTACGGATCTTGCAGATGTTGCTGAGCTCTATTAAAATAAAGGGACAAAGCATGATTCCTAAAACTGCCACATTCTGAGAAAGACGCAGCATGTGGGGAGACAGAAGGTGGCCCCCTGGATTTCAAGCATGATATGTGAGTTCCAAAATAATATGCTATGGTCATCTGAAGATCTATCATTTCACAGCCTCAACCATATCATACAGGACACCCCTAAAACGTGTGGACACACATACACACATACATGCACAGATTTGATTCTGACAATGGAAAATAGTTATTTGGTCAAAAATTTAAATAAAAACAATTTAACATTTTAAAAAATTCTTTAAAATATCAAATAACTCATATGATAAAAAGAAACTATAGTCTAAGTGAAAATGGAACTTGGAAAATTAAGAAGAACCTCAATAATAAAGCCAATTTTATATACCCTATTATCTGGCACACTGCAATTAATCTAGGAATCAATAGCAAAAAGATAATTAGAAAATTCATATTAATTTAGAAATTAGGAAATCTGCTTTTGAATAATCTATAGGCCAGAGAACAAATTATAGAAAAAAAATAGAAAATACTTTTAACTGAATACTGAAAATGACTTTATTCCTATCTGTAAGGGGACAGACGTAACAGTATTTGGAAATTTATAACTGTAAATGTTTATATTTTTTAAAAAAGGCTGAAAATTAATGGGTCAAGCATTTATCTGAGGAAATCAGGATAAAAGCCAAATAAACTCAAAGAAAGGGAAAAGAAAGAAGGAAAGATAAGATCAGAAACAACAAAAGACACACACAAAATAAAGAGAATCCACAAAGTCAAAAACTGTTCTTTTTGAAAAGATTAATAAAATTAAGAAATTTCAGGCAAGATTGATCAAAAAGAAAAAAGATACAAATATATTGGAAATGAAAAGATGAATATTCTAAAGGTGTTACAAACATTTAAAAATGTAATAAGTGGATACTGTAAATAAATGTATGTGAATAAACTTGAAAATTTTGATAAAGTGACCAAATTTTTTAAAAATATAATTTATCATAACTGACTTAAGGAGAAATAGAAATTGGAAAAGTCTTATAATCAATAATGCAATGAAATCAGAAGTCATATATCTTCTTCCAAAGAAAACCATTAGTGAGTTCTATTAATACCACAAATCCAAGAAAAAAACAATTTTAATTTTACACAAATGTTTTTTCTTTCCACAAGAGAATAGCAAAAGAAGGAACACACTCCATATTTGTAGGGATAATTTATGCTACACTCTAGCCCTTCTCCATCTGTAATTACATCATCTGGAACATGAGTGGCCTACAAGAGAAAATATGGAGAAGGTGCCACCACTCTTAACAGACTTAGGCTATAAGTGTATGTCTTTTGTACTTGTATTCCTATTGGCCAACATAACTGCAAAGGAAGCTGGAAAATATTATCTTATATGTACAGAATGTGGAAATAGTGTGGTATAAACAACATGTCTTTGCCACATGCTACTTATGTTTTATGAACTAACGTAACCCTCTTACTAAAACTTTATAAGGATAGTAATAAGAAAGGAACACTATAGGCCAATCTCTCTTATTAGTATAGGTGCAAAAATCCTAAACATTATCTCACTGAATCTAGTAATATATAAAAAAGATAGCACATTAGGACCAAACTGGGTTTATTCTAGAAATGCAAGGTTAGTTTAAAGATTGGTTTAGAAATATAAATTAATATAATTAGCCACATTAAAACATGAACAAAAAGATCAGATAATTGTATCAATGGATAAAGAAAAGCTTATGAAAACATGCAATATCATTTATGACTTAAAAAACTTCTCTTAGCAAAATAGTAGTAAAAAGGGAAATATCTGATTCAGAAAGAGTATATAAGAACACCAGCCAGCAGATATATGCTTATGGTAAAACGTTGTATACTTTCCTTTTAAAATCAGAAGCAAGAAAGTAACTATTGTTACTACTTCTGTTATTTCAACATTTTACTGGAGGTCCAAGTCAGTGCAATAAGTCAGAAAAAAAATAAATTTTAACAGTTGAAAATAAAACTGTCATCATTAATGGATGACATAATCTTTATGTTTAAAATAAAAAGATACGCAAAAAATTTTAGAATTGGTATGAGTCTGGCAAGTTTCTAGACATATAATTTAATACAGAACCAGCTATAGTCCTGAAAAATCAGCATCTCATAGAAATTTTTAAAAATATGAACCTCTTAGGATTAAATCTAACAAAATACATGTAAGAACTATAATGAGAAAGGGATTAAACTTTATTGAAAAATTTCAAAGAAAATTTTATAAACGAAGAGATAAATTATGATTGTGGACTGAAAGACTCAGTATTGTAAGAATTGTCAAATCTCCCCAAATTGATTTATTAATTCAATAGCACTTATAGAACTTGACAAGTTTGTTCTAAAATTTATATGCAAGCACAAATGGCCAAAAGTAGCCACATACATTCTTTTTTTTTTTTTTTTTTTTTTGAGACAGAGTCTCACCGTGTTGCCCGGGGTGAGTGCTGTGGCGTCAGCCTAGCTCACAGCAACCTCAAACTCCTGGGCTCAAGTGATCCTACTGCCTCAGCCTCCGGAGTAGCTGGGACTACAGGCATGCGCCACCATGCCCGGCTAATTTTTTCTATATTTTTAGTTGTCCAATTAATTTCTTTCTATTTTTAGTAGAGACGGGGTTTCGCTCTTGCTCAGGCTGGTTTTGAACTCCTGAGCTCAAACAATCCGCCCGCCTCGGCCTCCCAGAGAGCTAGGATTACAGGCGTGAGCCACCGCACCCGGCCAAGTAGCCACATACATTCTTGAAGAAGGTGGGAAGAATTGTTTTACTAGTTTTCACAACTTATTTTTTAATAATTAAGATGGTATAATATTGGGGTGGAGATATACAAAAATGCCAGTGGGACCAAATAGATAACCTAGAAAACAGATCCATACATTCATGGCCCCTGTGTGTGTGAAAGAGAGACCCTGAGGAAAAGTAGGAAGGAAAATACCCTTGACACATGCCGTTGAAACAAATGGGTAGCAACATGGAAAACATATTATTGGGCCTCTGTATCACACCACACTCAAAATGAATTCTGGTTGAACTAAAGACTTAGTGGGAAAGTCAAAACTGTAAAGCTTTAAGAAGGTAATATAGGAGAGTATCTTCAGGGTTGAGAAGAATTTAAGACACAAAAGAGCACTAACCATAAAAGACTGGTAACTTTGACTACATTAAAAATGAAGAATTTCTTTTCATCAAAAACCAATATAAAAAGAGGGAAAAGGAAAGTCATAGAAGTGGGAGAAGCAATTTGCCTCACATATAACTTAGAAGAAACTAGTATCCAGAATGTATAAAGAACTAGAAATCAGTAAGAAAATAAAGAATCAGATAGGAAAAAAGGCAGAAAACTTGAACAACCATCTGAGAGAGTAAGGAAATTTAAGTGGGCAATAAACATAAAATTCTCAATGTGCACAGTTATCATGAAAATGCACATTAAACCACATGAGATAACTGTATCTCCAGATATCCTTTATAAATTGGCATATAAAACCCCAAATATTTGATAGTATCAATGTTGGTGAGAATGAGGACCAATGGATTGGACTGTAAGTCTTGTAAAAACCTTTTGGAAACCAATGCAGAATGATCTATTAAAGTCAAAGATAACATACATCTAATGACCCAGCAAGTCTATTCCCACACATGTACTGAAAAGAAACTCATATACATGTGCACTAAGATTCAGGGACAAGTGATCAGGTATGATTGCTTCTTATAGAGTTCAAGAAAAGGCAAAACTGAACTGTACTGTTTAGCAATATTTAGGTTCTAAAACTACTAAGAAAAACAAGCAAACAAACAAAAAATCATGACCACAAAAGACAAGATAGTGGTTATTGATGAGGAATTGAGATGGGGTTACCAGCATAGGAGGCATATAGGAGACTTCCAGGGGTCTGGAATGCTCTTTTCCTTGATCTAGATTGGAATCAGTGTATCAGCCAGGGTTCTCCAGTGAAACAGAACTGCAGAAGATATAGAGATAGAGATATATGGAGAGAGAGAGAAAGATTATGAGGAATTGACTCAAGCAATTATGGAGGCTGAGAAGTCCCACAATATGCTGTCTGCAAGCTGGAGCCCTGGGCAAACTAGGGATGCAATTCCAATTGTAGTCATAAGCCCTGAGAACCAGGGGACCTGGTGGTGTAAATGTCAAGCCAGGATATTTACACTCAGACCAATCAAGCAAGAGAAGAATGATGTTCCATCTCAAGTAGCAGGCAGTAAGAAGAAGGAGTGAATTACACCCTCCTCTGCCTTCTTTTTTCTATTCAGGCTCTGAATAGATTGGCTGATGCCCACTCATGTTGGGGAGGGTGATCTACATCACTGAGCCCACTGATTCAAATGCTAATCTCATCTGGAAACACTCTCACAGATATACCCAGAAGTAATGTTTAATCTGGGCACCCTGTGACACAGGCAAGTTGACACATAAAATTAACCATCACAGTCAGCAAACTTTTTCCGTATAGGGCCAGATAGCAGTTATTTCAGGCTTTATGGGCCATATGGTTTCTGTCACAACTACTCAACTCTTCCATTATAGCCTGAAAGTAGACATAGACAACATGGGAAGGAATTGGCATGGTTGTGTTTCAATAAAACTTTATTTACAAAAAATGATGGCAGGCTCCCTTGGGCCATGGGCCGTATTTGTTGATCTCTGTTCTAGGTGATGGTTAAATGGGTGTTTCCTTTATGGTTATCTTTTTAATGCAATTTTCTTGTGTGTATGTCACCTTTCACAAAAAGTAGAGGACTTAGATCCAAGAAAAAATTTTAGCCCAGTGTTAAGCTTTAGGGTTGTAGAGTCAGAAAGCCAGGTGAGATTTGAGCCTTACCCACTCACAAGATATTGGGTCTTGGGCAATATACATAATGTACACCTGTAAACTAAGGTCATGCTAGTATCTACCTAATATGCTTGCTTTGAGGATTAGCTGATATGGTCAGGTTAGGTGGTTAGTAGAGCTCTTAACATATAGTAACTCAAAAAATCTTTTTTTTCCTCTCAAATAAGAGGATCATTAAGGCATGTTCGATAACTCTCACCAAGACTATAAAGCTTTTGTTGCTGTTGGCAAAAATTATCTCCTAGAAAAGGAATTTATGGAAGATAGGGAATATACATAATCTCTTCTATACATAATATGGAAAAATCACAAGTAAATATGGTACACTGCCTACTATTTCTTGGAAAGCACTTTTTCCTTAGCATACTTTGGGTGCTAAACAGAGGACTTGTAAAAAATATTTTAAAATGTATTCCAAATGTAAATTATAAGAGCAAAAAATAGTGTGAAGCAAAAAGTTCATTCCTGATTCCTAAACCAGAAGGAGAATGCTTTATATTTCAGGGAAGTTGTATTGAAGGGATAAAATCTGATTGTCCACAAAAGAGTAGACTGTTGTGGTAGACCGAATAATGGTCCCCATGAGAATTTCATATCCTAATTCCCCCAAACTATGACTATGTTACCTTACGTGGGAAAAGAGACTTTGCAGCTATAATTAAACTAAGGATCTTGAAATGAGGAGAACATCCTGGATTATCCAGGTATTCTCAATCAAATCATAAAGATCCTTATACGTGAAAGTGGGAGGTAGAAAGGTCAAGGTCAGAGAGAGATTTAAAGATGCTGTGCTACTGGCTTTAAAGATGGAGAAGGGCCTCAAACCAAGGAACATAAGGCCTCTAGAAGCCAGAAAGACAAGATGTGAATTCTCTCCTACAGCCTACAAAAGAAATGCAGCCCTGCAGTCGCCTTAACTTTAGTCCAGTAAGACCCATTTTAGATTTCTGACCTCCACAACTCTAAGATATATCTGTGTTGTTTTAGGCCACTAAGTTTGTGGTACTTTGTTACAAAAGCAGCAAAAAACTAGTAGAACTGTCTAATGGATACAGAGTCCCATTGGGTTAAATATAACTTCTTAAACTGCCCCTACACACTTTGTTATGCATTTTTATAATTTATCCAAAAAGTGCTTATTAATGACCTCCTGAGTAACCAGGAAACACTAGGGTTACAAAGATGAATACAAAAAGTCTCAGTCCCCAAAGATCCAACAGTATGGTAGTGTTGGGAAACTGTCTCATGTTTCTGCACATCTTGTGAGCAGAGGCACTGATTGTCTTTGTTCGAGACTATCTTTTCAAGGATGTCTGTCTATATAAGAAATAGTGTTGGATGGTAGAAATAGTGTCTCCTTCCCCGAGCAAAGGACTGACACGCTTACAGTTCAGGAGAAAAGATTTAGATTCCCTAAGCTCAAGATTCCTCTCTTGTCAGACAACCCACTGTGTGTGAATGTATCATCTTGCCCTCTTTGTGTTGTCCTATAGGAACTGGGTTGGAAAATCAGCTGAAGAAAATGCTGATACTCTGGCTAGTGCTATTACTGTGAGTAATAAACAGTCTTTTGTCTCTGACCCAGGTGTTTTGTGTTTTCTGTTAGCATCCAGGAAGCTGTATGTAGTAGATTAACTTGTTAGTTTGCAAATAAAGTAAAATCTCAGACCCTTCAGTTCTTGACAAAAGTAAACAAAAGAACATACACATTTTTATGAACATCATGGGTCAGGGTCTACTAAAAATGTTTATAATAGAAATAGAAAAGAAAATGATACTACATGTATGAGGTACTTTACAAATATTGTTTACAAATAAGTTTTCACACTACTCTGCAAGACAGATGTTTT
Source organism: Avahi laniger (assembly GCA_963575035.1). NCBI lineage: Eukaryota > Metazoa > Chordata > Mammalia > Primates > Indriidae > Avahi > Avahi laniger. Next base: position 24,499 of record CAUYSK010018785.1, read on the forward strand.
CTGTCATTTTAGTGGCCATCCAGATGTCAGGCAAGATAGCATGGTCACTGAGGATTCAGGTAATAATGGCTTGCCACATTCCAATGACCTCACTCATTACCTTTGAATTGTCAAATCTTCCCAAATTGATGCATCAATTCAATAGAACTTATGAATTTGATAGGGTAGTTCTAAAGGAAGAATGGCCAAAAGTAGCTACTTACACTCTTGAAGAACAAGATGGGAAGACTTGTTCTACTAGTTTTCACAACTTATTTTTTAATAATTAAGATGTATAATATTGGGGTGGAGATACACGAAAATGCCAGTGGGAGCAGATAGATAACCTAGAAAACAGATCCATACATACATGGCCACTATGTGTGTGAAGGAGAGATCCCGAGGAAAAGTAGGAAGGAAAGTACCCTGGAGAAATGCTGTTGAAACAAATGGGTAGCAACATGGAGAAAAATATTACTGGACCTCTATATCACATGATACACAAAATGAATTCCGGTTGAGTTAAAGGCCTAGTGTGAAAGTCAAAGGTAAGAAAATCTTGTGCACCAAGAAGACTCCAGAGCAGTGGTTCTCAAAGGGAGCAATTTTCTCCCAGTATGGCAATGGCTGAAGACATTTTTGGTGGTCACAGTTTGGGACAGGAGCAATGCTGGTATCTAGTGGCTAGAGACCAGGGATACTGCTAAACATCCTGCAATGAATATGATATTTCCCACAAAGCATTCGCCAGTCCAAAATGTCAATAGTGCTGAGGTTGAGAAACTCTGCCCTAGAATATAATTATCTCTGAGTCTGATTTTTTTTACCTCTATTGATATCTTTTGCCTTGTTCTTTATCCATTGATTTATTTCACCTTGATATATATATTCAAACTTCCATCTCTCTCTGCTTAAAATAAAGTCATCACCAATGCAAGCCTACTGCATGTAGGAAAGAGTTTACTAAAATTTTGTAGGTATGGGGTAGAAAGCTGTAAAATCTTATCACACAGCACACAAATCGAAAAGCATATTAGGCAGCCCTGTTCTTAACATCCTGTTATCACCTGCTTCACTGTGGTTGAGCTTTCTCCCTGCCCATGACAACTCACACAACACCTTGGCTTTTCACCATCTTGCTGCCTCCAGTCTTCATATATCCCCTTCCTACACTATGCCCAGGAATGCCAGATTACTCTCACTCTATTATGTAGAGCAGCCATTCATTTCTCTCAATCCTTTACATTTAAACTCAGCCCCAACCCTTCCTTTACCTAGACCAGTGGTTCTAAAACTTCAGCATGCCTCAGTTACCTAGGGGCCTACAGCTTGCTGGGTCCTGATTCTCTAGGTGTGGTTGAGAATTTGCATTTCTTACAAGTTCCCAGGTGATGTTGATGCCACCGGTCTGAGACAACACTTTTAGAACCCCTAAAATACACACACACACACACACACATCCCTATCCAAACAAAAGGCCATTATTTCCACGGTAGGACAAAGAAACTACGGAGGTCCTGACATGAAGGTTTTTCTCTTACCTTGATCTGCCCACTTCAGAAGGCAGCAATAATTCTATATAGCATTCCCCACCCTCTCCAGTTACACACAGAAGAGGAACTTGGGGGCACAGAGAGGTTAGGTAACTAGGAGACTAAGACCCAGAGCCCAGGTCTGTTGGATTCTGAAGCATTTGGCTGTGTGTTTTAATGGTAAGTAGCAAGAGGTCCCCCACTTATGATCATGCACAATTTGTTCAACCATATAAGGCAGCCTTGGTGGGTGGAATTCACAAATGTAACTCAGGAGTGCATTTATTATAAAAGTAGTTCCTAAACAGCAATATGGATATGAACCTTCATTGTAATGTTTCACTATGAATAACTCCCTAGGAAAATATGATAACAATGCCATCAAATTGATGGCACTTGGCAAGAAGCTCTGAGGTGGTCTTCAATGACAACTAGTAGATCTATATATTGTATGTAGGAGGAACCTGGCATGAAATGGTTGACGTCCCTACAAAACCTCTGGGAACTGAGGTATATATGACCTTCTTAATGAAGACTGAACAAGTTACAAGATGTCAGGACATTGTACATAATTTTCAGAGAGGACAGCCCACTGATGCTCCTTCCTCTTGTTCCCCAAATAAAAAAGGTTAAATTTATTTTTGCTACTGGAGTTTATATTTACTACCAGGGGTTTAAGTTTACTATGAGAATAGCACAGTCTAATCCTGGCTGGGAATTCTGCTTATGAGGTTGCAAATTGATAAATCAGGACACAGTACTTGGAAAATACTGGTTTCTGAATGGCCTGATATGTTGCTTTGGGTTTGTTTCATCTATATGCTTGATAGATTGCTATATCAAATCAGTCTTATGAAGAATTATGACTGCTAAGATAAAAATCAATCCTAATGATCACAAAAAAGACCATTTGCTGGGAAGAAAGTAAAACAAACAGCACAAAGATGCTTGATTATCACAGACAATGGCCAATAAGGGATAATATGTATGGAGTACAGAGTTCATTCTATTTGATCAAAACATCATTCTGCAGGCACCCAATCCTTACTTAGGGGACACTTGTTTAGGTATGACTTAGGATATGTACTAGACTCGACATGGAGTCAAAATCTTAGAAATAGAGAAAACATGCTGGCTTTGGTAATGCCTGAAGTACAAATTATACAAAAGCACAGTGACTCATACAACCATTCTCCAAATGGGCTTTCTTCTTTGGAGATTGCTTGGGTCTGGCTTATTTCAGTGAACACACTTACCACATGTTTGACCAGCCAATAAAACACAGAGCAGAGGAGTGAAGTAAAGATGAGTTTCCAAGGACAAGAAAGGTCACAGGAAGGAAATAAGGGAAAAAGACAAGGAAAGAGAGAAATTGAGAAAAGTGCAGGGTTGGAGTGGTGGTGCACCAGTTTTTCGGGCTTGCCGTAACAGAATACCTCAAACTGTGTGGCTCAAGCAACAGAAACTTATTATCTCACAGTTCTAGAGGCTAGAAGTCTGAAATCAAGGTGTCAGAAGGGGTGGTTCCTTCTGAGGGCTGTGAGGGAGTCTGTTCCATGCCTCCTTTCTGTAATAGCTTCTAGTAGACTCAGGCATCCCTTGACCCACAGACGGTGTTTTCCCTGTGTCCTTACATCGTATCCCCTCTGTGCACGTCTCTGTGTCCAAATTTCCTCCTTTTATAAGGACACTAGTCACATTGGATTACAGCCCACCCTAAATACTTTATTTTAACTTGATTAGCTCTGTAAAGAACCCATCTCCAAATGTCACATTCTGGGGTACTTGGGATTAGGTCTCCAATGTATCTTTTTTGGGGGGAGTGGCGACAGAATTCAATCCAAAACAAGAAGAAAGAGAGAACTATGGTAGGAGAGAGGAAATAGGGAATAAATGGAGAAATAGGCTTAAAAAATGAGCAAAATAAAAGGGTAAAATAACGAAGAGGACAGAGAGTGAGAAGATTGATTTCCTTAGCAATGACAACAAGCCAGGTGTTTCTCAGGCCCTGGCCAGTTGCTGACATTCACTGCTGCTGGTAACCTATGCCCAGCCATTGTGCAAATTAGAGGCTGGCTTCCCCTCAGGGTAGACACAACATTGCAGGCACACTGCACTTTTGTGCAATGCTCAATCTGCCCAACTGAACTCTGCAGCCCTACCAAAACAGTACTGTGAACCCCACTTCTCCCATTTCTTAAAGGACAGAATTCTCCTTTTTAAAAGCCAATAAAATAAATGGAAATGCAATGAAGAATTCGCTAGAGTTTGGATTATTAAAATTACTGACCTCTAGATTTTGATTCTGCTCTTCATCTGGCCACAAGACACAACTAAATGAGATGAATAGTACTATTCACCCATCAGTTTAGTTTTCCAAAGCAAACCAATAAGGCAAATTGATGTATCTTTAATATTAATAAATCCTATCACCTCCTATATGATAGACATGTAAAATGAAATCTGGGACTCCATATTAAGTTGTCCTGGCTTCTCGCTTTTCAACAACCCTGCAAAAATGGTGAGAATTTTATAGAAAAATAAATATTTTTCTGTGTATGTGAAAGGATGTAAAGAAGCCAGCTGAGGCTAACCCACACTTGTAAAGGTTTTCTTGTGTTTTTCTTTGTTGTCAATTTTTTTTCAAATTACTAAAGTAATATATATTTTTTACAAAAATATCAAAGAGAACATTGACATCAACAGAAAAACAACTTTCCTTCTTCGCCTATTCCTTTTCATTCCTAATCCATCTTCCCAGAAAAAGATTACTGTCCCAGTTTAGCATGTATGTGTACTTCTAAACATTTCCCTGCAAAAACTGTATATTACACAAGTATGCAATTTTGTTGTTTACAAAGTAAGATCATGTTATATATATTATTTTCTCATGCCCATTTTAAAAGTTTGGATAACACCCAGAGTAGAAATTTGGGTAGACACACTTATACTAGGTCCCAAAGACAACTATTAGGAGTGGTAGGTATATTTTTTTGCAGGCTCCTTTCTATTCACACATATTTGTTTTGTTTTACTTAATTTTGATTCTACCAAGTGCTAGCCTTTCTTTTTTTTGTTATTGCACAAATAATACATGCTTATGGTAAAAATAAAATTCAAAAAATGAGCAAAAGAAAAAAATAAAAATCATCTAAAAATGTACCTTTCCTAAAGTTATTAGTCATTGTTTACATTTTACCACCAAGAGACCTGGATAGATTTGTCAAAAGCTCAATCCAGTTTGGGTTACTTAGATAAGACCTCTACATGTGGCTTTTGTTTTTGTCTTGACTCAAGGGAGAAAACAGAGTAGATTTCAAAATGTTATCATAGAATCAGCATTTTGGGAAAGTTTCCATCTTCCTCCCATCTCTCCACTCCTTGCCTCCAAGAACCTTTCAGATAATGTGATATTTGCTTCCTTTTCATCCCTTTGAGTTGTCGTTTAAGTATATTCTATTGTTTGTTTGTTTTTAAATTGGATCAAAGCAAAACGTATCTAATTGCACTTCCAGGTCAGAAGTGCAATCACTGGCATTTAAAAGGCAGATCTCTGCTGCGCCTCTCTTAATACCTAGAATTATAATTTTGGATTTTCCATACATTACACATACACACACAGACACACACACACAAACACCACACACATTGTCACTAAAATGTTTCAGCTGTATTCAATAATTACCACTTCTTTAAAACATTTTCTGGCTATAAATATTTGTGATTTGAACAGTTTTGGAAAACAAGAAAGTATAGGAAAGAAAATAAAAATCGCCAATAAATTCACCTTCTAGTGATAAGCATTGTTAGTTGACATTTTGGTGTATTTTCTTCCAAACATGTTTTTAGGCATAGATATATACCTTTTAATAAACATTTATACATGATCTCATAGGATTTTACATTATAGTAACTACTATTGTGAATGCTGTTATTTCAAATAGCTATTATTTTAAATGCTATTATTTTAAATATAAATTAAAAACTTAGCTATAGTTTTAAAAACATCTCTTGCCAAACATTAATATTTCTTTCACCCGCTTATTCCGATCCTGATGACCTTGATTTGACTGTTCTTGTGCTACTCATCTTGGCTTATAGCCAAAACCCTAGAGCTTCCAAGTAGGGTTTCAAAGACTCTACTCCCTACCGCTCAGATGCAGGCTTTGATTTTTTGTTTTTGTCTTTGTCATGGTTTGGGGGAGTTTTTTGCTTTGTTTTGATTTTCTTCTGCTTTTTATCAGCACCAACCAATCAAAGGTGTGCTTGCTTTTACAGAGGTCCATTAAACTTAATTCCAGAATAGATTCTTCCCCCCACCCAAGTCCAACAAGGTTGCAGAATACATGGGAAGCCTAACTTGTCTCTGGTCTCTTCACCTCTCAACTACCTATTTAATTCCCAAACAAATTTTGCTGAGCATCTGTGAAGTGCAGGCTTTCTCTAGGTGTGGAGTTCCAGCGGTAAATAAGACTCCTGCTTGCCTGGTCCTGCCGATCTGAAAGGTTGTGCTGCTTATTCAGCTTTAAGCTGCTTAAAAGCAAAATCTATGTCTGTCCCATCTGGGTATCCATCAGCTCCCAGCAAAGTGCCTTAGTCACAGAAATAGCTAAATTCAGTAGCTATTGGCCAAATGAAGGAATGAAAAGCAAATTGCTTCAGAAAATATATCAGTTTTGCCATAATCTTTATAGATTTATTTCTTTGAACTAGGGCAAGCCAGTTCTAGTAAAAATACAAATATCTCTAGAAGGGATAACATATGAAACACCTCTCAGCCATTAATAGTTTAGTGGGAATAAATTCTCCAACCAACTGACTTCCAAATTTGTACCAGGAAAGAAAAAGGAGGGAACACATGCTTTGATCATGAGGGCTGCTTGGGACAGATATGAGAGGGGTTTGGAACCCCCAGGATACTAGAGGTGGTGCCTATGGAGGTCAAAGTGAAGGGCAGGAAAACTTAGAGGGTAAACTTTGCTAATTTCCCCATTATATTTAAAATTCTTACACTGAGAAAGGGACTGGAACCAGAAAATATATACGTTTTCAAAGAGCCTCCAGCAGTAACGAGGGAAGTGACAAATTGTATGCCGGGATCCATTTGGGAGCTGGGAGACAAAGACAAAATGAAGTTTCCTCCTATCGTATCCCACTGCAGAGAAAGATCATGCCCTGCAAACACACATACTCATACTGTGATTTATTTTCGGATTTACAGAAAGTAACCTAGTGGGATATTCTCTTTTAAGCAATATTTAACTGCTTGACATCTTGATTTTGTGATAGCCAGAATGTCAGCAAACCGAGAAATGTGAGAAATGCAAGAAGGAGCCACCACTTGGTGATAAGCTAAAACGTGACGGCCTTGTGAATAAGCCCTGTAATTTCTCCTTCGTTGACATCCTACTCGGTAATCATTTGTGTAAACCTTAATGGAAAACAGATGCAGAATCAATTTGCAAGTACTGGTATTCATTTAAAAATCTATAAAGGTATTTTTACGATAGTGACAAAAACACACAATTCACAATTACAGACCCTAAATCTTTAAAGTTTTGAGCTAAATTGGCACGAAAACCAAGAGTATAAAAAGAACTAGGTAGAACAAATTTCAGACAGTATCTGGCAAATTTCCAGAGAATTTATTAACTTGCCAACTTAAAACTGGGGTGCCTTGGGTTTTATGTTCCTTTTGGAAGCTTTTGATTGTCTTTGGCTGGTGTGCAGCCTTTCATTCCAAGTGGCCTTATCTTGGTGTCTGAAGCAAGAAAGCAAATAATGAAAGAAAAGGAACAGCCAGAATTTTCTAGAAGGCACACACACACACATTCATTCACTTAAGTATGACAGACAAGCACACGCAAATACTTTCACCTTGCATTTATTAAAATACCTTAGTACAGTTTAAGTAGGATATCTATTTAGAGAATCAGACTAACTTTCTAAAATTCAAATTTAATTACTTCATTTCCCTACTTAAATCTTCTTGGGATCTCCACTGAATTTGGATTAAAGTTTAAATTCTTGGCATGCTATATCCTTTATAAACTATTCTTTAGCCTTCTCTCCTAGGCAACCACCACCCTCCCCCTGGGCACTGAGTGTCTTTCTTCCCCTGGCATACAGGGTACCTCCTCCAGAAAGTCTACCCTGAATCTCCATCCTGGGCCTGTTGCCTCTTCTTTCACTTCTACACCACCCTCCCCATAAACCTGTCTTATCATCAACAGGGATCTGTTTCCGTGGCGGTCTTCATTACTAAACTGTGTGCTCCCCAAGTATATGGACACTGTCCACATCATCTCTGTAGTTCTAGGATATAGCCCAACACAGCATAAGGTCAAAATAAATATCTGTTAGGTCGAACAGAACTGCATTTATTAAACACTTATTGTATGCAGGTGGCTAAAAACTACTCAAGTGGAGTGGAAGCTGAGATGATTCTCCTGACACTGGGCAAATTCCCATTTGGACAAGGCTACGTGTCAACATGATGCATGTCTGAGCTAGGACAAAGGAAGACTGGAGCCAGGACAGACCTGGAACCAGCAGGTGCCATTTTGTTCTGTTTTTTCTCTTGTGTGTTGCCCTTCCATCTCTCCCTCCACTCACTGTACCATTTTCCATCTCAACACACATACCCTCTCAGACACGCACCACAGTAAAGTGGTCAACTGCTCACCAGACTACTTCTTGGCCGAGTGTGGGAGGAATTCAGAGGCTGACTGGCTCACATGGAGAGCAGGTTTAGAGTAGGGAACACAGATTTACATACCTTCAGGAGCCAAGCAGTAGAGGTAACTATGTGAAGAGCACTGAAATTCAAAGTTTTAAAAGAATAGTTTGCTGACCAAGCCAAGTAGGGCTGACTTCTACATCTCACTGGCCAACTGCTAATTTGGTACCGCTGGTTAAACTCTTTGTGAAGCCTCCAACAGTGAGCACAGGAACCAATGGTTGGGAATTCACATCACCAAAGCAAAGTATTTTAAGGTAGAATGTATTGAAAGGAAAAAGAAAAGGGGTCCCTGGCATAAATATGGTTGAAAGGATGTGCCTTCTACATGTCAAATGACCCTAGATTGACGTCAGTGATGAAATACACACACAGGTGTGTACCAACTCAGAGGTCAAGGCCTCCAAGCCTGCGTGCTGTGCTTGTAGGTCCAACCATGCTGTTTCTGATTCATGTTTATTCTTGGTTCACTATTTGTGTTTAATTGTGGGGCACCATCTGTTATCCAGGATGGGCTAGGTATTAGGATGGAGAAATGAATAGCCATGACCGCTGTCCTCAGGACTTAATGGAATGGTAAAGGGAGACATATCTATATTAACAATGTACTGACATGTTATAGGGAATAATGGGGTCTACAGAAGAAAGTGGTCATAACCCTTGAGCTGAGTCTTTACAAATGAATGAATAAGAGTTTCCTAGGGAAATGAGTCGGGGTGCAGGGAGGTTGGGTGGGGGAGGAAATTTTGAAAGCAGTCACTTCAGCATTAAAGTGCCTTAGAAGAATGTGGGGGGGATGTAGTTCTGCAGAGAAATATAGTTAAAAAGATAAAAACTAGAAAAGCAGACAGAATCCAGATTGTGAAGGCCTTAGAGGTCAGGCTACGGATTTTGAACTCTATGCTATTAAAAAGAAAAAGTATTTGAAGGTGTGATAGGATGATTTCTTGTTATTATTAATGTGCACTATCCATGTATATCTACTGCACCCACCCCATTTTCCTTTCAAAAAGACAGCCTGAGCTTTTCTCTTCCCTTGCCCTGGATTTTGGCAGGGCCAAAGGAGAAACTGTTAGAGACAACTGTTAGAAGAACAACTGTTCTTTTTGCACACATTTAAGGTCTGTCTTTGAGGAGATTGTGCTCAACATCCTGGGTGCCAGAGGAGAGAGGAAAGAGCCTGGGAGCCAGAGACAGGAGGAGAGAGAGATTCATTCAGATAGGGTAGGGAATAGAGGCTGTCAGTCAAGGGACCAGAGAGTCAAGGATGCATGCCCGATGACCTGGCTGGCGAGAGCTCAGAGAGGTGATTCAGAGAAGGCTACTCCAGGCACTGCTTCCCCTTCTAGGCAGAGACTTCAGCTGGCACAATGGCCGTAGCGATGCCGACACTTCAGGAGCCATGTAGGTTTGGAAAATGAGGATGTCAGTGGCATCCATGAGACATCTATTAGAAGCGATCTTCGATTTTCTTGGCATCATATAAGCTTTCGGGACTACTTTAGGAAGAGAGAAGGACCTCCATTAAGTACTGTGATTAAATTTCCTGCCAGCTATAAGAATAGGGCTTTAGAGTTACATTTAATTGTATCTTTTAAAATATGATATTTCTCAAACACCCAAGTCTGTAGAATATAATTCATGTATTCATCACAAAGTATTTTATAAAGGAAAATATTATGATCAGACTTGTGGTACTGGAAGAATAACATCTGAGAAAATTCACCTGATGTCCATGAACTTTATTGCACTTGGGGAATCAGATCTTTCCAGAAACTGATCAAGGGGGGCAAAGGAACAAAGAGAAGGTCTGCAAAGGAAACAGAATATTAGCCTTTAAGAAAGGTCATTGCTTTCCAGATGGAAGGAGTATATCCTAAAATCTGTGCCCAAGAAATGAGAAATCAGAAATGGAGCCAGCACCAGGCACACTCTTGGCAGCTCAGGAGATGATAACACCGATGCCTGCTGCAGTTCAATCTCTCTGATAAGGTATCTCCGTTCATTAAAATACATTTTTAAAAAGTCTCACAGGTGATCAAGGAACTAAAAAAGAGAACTTCAGTGTCCTAATCCATTTTCTGTTGTTACACAGAATACCACAGACCAGGTAATTCATAAAGAAAAGTTTATTTAGTACACATCTGAAGGCTGGGAAGTCCAAGATCATGGGGCCTGCATCTGGTGAGGGCCTTCCTGTGGCATCGTAACATGGCAGAGGGCACAGCATGGTGGAGGGAAAGAGAAAAAGGGCCACAGAGAGCTCACTTTTACAGCAGAGCCACCCCCTCATAGCAACGTTAGTCCACTTGTGAGGGCAGAGCCCTCATTCATCCATTAATCCATTCATGAAGGCAAAGATACTAAGTTTCCAGGCTCTGACCTTTTGGGAGACACATTCAAACCACAGTACTCAGTGTTACTGGATCCCAGTCCTTGCCTTCAAGCATAAAGCACTGTTGCTCCTATTTTAGAGTTTAAAATATGAAGCCGCAGAGAGATTAAATTTTTTTACTAAGTCATTTATTTAGCAAACATGGGCTGAGGTCCACCCTCTTCCAGACACTACTCAGAATAGCCTTGGAGTATTCTAATGATGGGAAATAAATATATAAGTAAAAATTTATAATATTCATATTGGTCAGTGCTATAGCAGGTTGCATACATTTCCTTTGGAGCGTCTGTCCCCCACAATGACCCCATTTCTCTAAGAACTTTCCTTCCTCTCCTCAGTACTGACCTCTGGCAGATATGTTTTTGCAATTTAATGCAACATTCTGGTTTTAATTGATTGTATCTGGCGTGGTCACTGAACTGAAGAGTGGCCAATTAAATTCTCTCTTCAGGGAATTTAGAATTGGGCCTGAGAAATAGTCTGTGCTTGTCTCTCAGGTCAAAGACAGTTTTAATAAATTATATATTTCTGTGAATTTTATCAAAACTTTAAAAATTATTCACATACAGTTATTCAGAATAACTTCTCTTTTTAATATGTGTAGCATCTATAGTAGTGACGTCTTTTTTATTCCTAATATTGGTTATTTGTGTCTTATCTCTTTTTTTCTAAATTGGTCTTGCCAGATGTTTGTCAATTATATTAACTTTTCAATAAATCAACATTTGGTTTTGTTAATTCTTTTTATTTCATGTTTGTCTATATTTTATTAAATTCTGCTCTTTATTATTTCCTTTCTTCTATTTCTTTGGGTTTATTTTATGTTCTTCTTTCTAAGGTTTTGAGATAAATGCTTTGCTCATTAATTTTTAACCTGTCTTTTTCTCTCATACAAGCATCAAAGCTTAAATTTTTAAGTGCTATTGAAATTGCATCCTATATGGTTTAAAACTATTTTGTTATAGTTAATTCGAAATGTTTCTAATTTTCATTATGATTTATACTTTGACATTTGGGCTATTGAGAAGGATATCTCTTAATTTACAAATAGATAGAAAATTTTCTAGGTTCCTTTTTGTTATTGACCTCTAACTATATTTCACTATGGTCAGAGAACACAGTTTTAATCCTTTGAAACTTGTGAAGATTTGCCCAGAATATGATCAATTTTTGTAAATGTTCCATGTTTGCTTGTAAAAATAAATATTTTGCAATTGAGTACATTTTATAAATACCCATTAAGTCAAATTTGTTAAACATCTGTTCAAATTTTTTATATCCTGATTGAAGCATGATGTTAAAAATCTCCCAATATAATCATACATTTGCTTATTTCTCCTTGGAATTCTTTTGCTTTTTACTTTGCTTTGAGGTTATATTTTTACATATTCTAAAACTTTAAAATATTATATCTTTCTGGTAAATTGAACCTTTATTATGAAGTGATTTTTAATTCAAATAATTAATTATTAAGTTAATGCTTTTGCCTGAAAGATGACTTTTTCTCATATAAATCTACTTACACATGTTTCTTCTGATTGCTGTTAACATATCTTTTTTCTATTCTTTTACTTTTTAACCTTTCTATATTCTTATATTTTAGGTGTATCTCATACATAATACACAGTTGGATACTTCAGCAATCCAGTATGATAATCTTTGTCTTTTAACTAGATTACTTGTTTCATTTACAATTAATGTAATTAGTCACATATTTAGATTTATCTACCATATTTTGTGTTATATTTCTCATCTATTTTGCTTCTTTTTGTCTCCATTCCTACCTTCTTTTGCATTAGTGAATCATTTTTTCTTATTCCCTTTTATTCCTGTACTTGTTTCAAAGTTATATATTCTATTTCTATTCATTTAGTAACCTATAATTTATGACATATATATTTAATTTACCAAATTTAATCAATACTTTTACCATCTCTCTTATAAAATCTTAGACCTTATTAACTCAATTAACTACCATTATCTCCCAGTTGAAATGTCATTTTATATATCCATATTTATTTAGATTTCCCACATATTACTACTTTCTTTTCTCTTCCTCCCCCCTTGCATCTCAGACTTCCCATTTTAGATTACTTTTTTCAACTTAATTAACATCCTTTAAAATGCCCTGAAGGGCATTTAAATATCTGTTAGTGACAAACTTTCTCAGTTTTTGTCCCCTAAAAATATTATATTTTACCCTTACTATTGAAAACTATTTTGGGTTGGTATAGAATTCTAGATTGGACATTATTATTTTTCAGCACCTTAAATATATTACTCCAGTATATTCTAGCTTTCATTTTTATTATTAAGAAATCAGCTGTCAGTCTGTTACCTCTAGAGGGTAATATATAATTTTTCTCTGGCTGTTTTCAGATTTTCTCTTTGTCTTTAGTGTGTTATAGTTTTTCTGTGGTGTGTCTTAGTGTTGGTTTCTTTTTATGCATCCTGTTTGGAATTCACTGGGCTCCTTAAAAAAAAAACAAAACAAAATTATGGGTTGGACACTGCATTAGTTGTGGAAAGTATCCCATCAGTACACCTTTGAATATTGCCACTACCAGATTCTCTTTTCCCTTATTACATAAAATTCAGTTATAAGTATATATATTTTAAAAACTTTTTTCTTCAAGTCTTTTAATCTCACTTTCATTTTTCTATTTTCTACTTTCTCTATTGTAGATAATTTTTTGAGACTTATCTTCCAGTTTATAACTCTCTCTTCAACTGTAACTAATTTGCTGTCTAAACCTGCTGGCTGAGTTTGTAAATTTCAAGTATTATATTTTTCATTTTTAGAATCTCTGGTTCTTTTGAATATCTACTTGGTTATTATTTCTAGTTTCTTGTTTCCTATAGGCATTTTTAACTTCATCTTTTATAATTTAAATAGGACAGGCATAGTTATTTATATTCTGTGTCTGGTAATGCCAATACCTGAAATATTTTTAGGGTCTTTTACTGTCTGTTTTTTCTGCTCTTCTTGCTCATATAGCACGTTTCCCCGTGTGCTTAGATTTTTTGAGCTTGTTGAATATTTTCCTTGGAAAAATTACTTCTAGGAATTCTTTGAAGATTATGATAAAGGTACATTCCTCTGCACAGAATTTGCTTTCCCTCTGCCATGAACCCATGAGTACTACCACTTTGGCATCCTTTTTTTTAGAAAGAGGGGGCTAATGGTTTGTGATCTCTTTGGACTACCTGGATAGTTTGATTTGGGACTGCAAATTCATTTGAGGGAGTTTACTTCTTGCTTTATCTTATACCAAAAGTATAGTCATTGAGGGTGTTTTAGTATTACAGGAGATGACCCATTAGACTCTTCACCTTGGGAAGGTCTAGGCTTTATCTTCTATCCCTTATGCATATGATCCCATGAATATGTAGACTCAAGTTTATCAGTTTTGAAGAGTGACATCAGCAAGATGGCAGAATAGAAGTTCTCCAGCTCCAACCCCATCTCACAGAAACCCAACTAGCAACAACCCATACATAAGAGTACTTTTGTGAATATCCCTGAACTCAGGAGACAGACTGAGACACTCCTTTGTACCACAGAACTGAGAAAAGGTACATTCAAAGGGTAAGAGAAATGGTTTACTTTGACCATATCACGCTTCCCCCACGCCAGCACAACGCACACACAGAGGATTCCCCTGGCCCACGGTTTCTATAGTGGGAAAAGAGAGTTAGTTAGACATGGGCATGCAGCATCCCATCATTCTAGAACCCATTCCGGTCTTACCCCATGGGAAACATTGGGAGTACTGGCAGGGTTAGACCACGTGGGCTCAGTTAAAAACAAAGAATGGGAGTGGGGCTTTCAGTAACCAGCATGTAGATCTTGGCACTGACTTCCATTCTGGCAAATGGAGGTACTCCACCAGAAAAACTATCCAACAGTATCACCCTCCAGGCAGCACAGTTAATAGGTCTGGCCAACTTGAGTCCCTAGCCAGCTTTCCCACCTAGACCTGGTGGTTTGCATAAACCTTCCTAGGATGGGAAGTGCAAATTCACAAATATCTGTGGAAGGGAACATCTAGTCCTGGCCAACCTCAGTGGCTGAGCAGCAACCTTACTCAGCCGTAGTCCTCTCCTTAAGTCTTCCCCAGATCAGGAGGTAAGAGCAGGTCAGTGACTATCTAGAGGGGAACATGTGGCCTTCCCTGATCTTAGCAGCCAAGTGGCAACTACACCAAGCCTTATTGTTCTCCTTAAGCCTTCTCCAGGCCAGGAGGCAATTATCTACAGATAAAAGCATCCGGCCCTGCCCAACCCGAGCTGCTGAATGGTGACCCCACTAAACCTCAGTGCTTTGCTTAAGGCTTCCCCAGGGCAGGAGACAAGTACATATCCACTCATATCTGTGGAGCATAGCCTCGGGCCTGGCCCATCTTGAGTGGCTGAGAAGCAACCCCCCAATGCTTGCCCAGTTTCAGAGCCCAGCACATGGCCCTGCCCAACTACAGATTCCAAACAGCAGTACCATCCAGCAAGGGAAGACAATTTATAACCGTGCCCAATCTGAGGTGAACCACTGAGCCAAGCTAATGGCTTTGTCTGACCATATTTTTTTCTTGCATTTATACATGTTTGTATCAGGAAGGGGACAGAGAAATCCACATTCAGTTCACAATAATGCTGGAATTGTAAGTCCCGCACCAATAAAACAAGTGGTCTATGTGAAGTCCAATGTCCTTTACATGTTTGAAGTTCTATTATTTTCATTGTTACTATCGACTTTAATACATTTATGTTTATGTTAAATTTCTATAGTCCTTATCTGCTACTAATTCCTTAAATACTATAATATTTTATCATAAGAATTTCCACTAGAGAGCAGTACATTTTATGATTGCATTTTCATAAAGTGCTAGGCTCAGGCAGAGGTCTATACAAGCTTCTCAGGGACTTTATGAGTGTGACCGAGTTCTTTGTCTATCTTCCTTTCCAAAATAAAATCTCTGTGTTGGTCAGCATAGTCATTAAGTGTATTCAGAATTATTTTATCTTTTTTTTCTTTGAAGTATATGGTAGGATTGTCATTCCCTTCTCTCTTAAATTTAGGTGTGGCAATGTGACTTGCTTTAGCCAAAGAAATGTGAGTAGTTGATATCACTTTCTGGTGGAAACTTTAAGAGCTGATGTATACGTCACACATTCTGTTTTCCCTTTTCCACAGAGACTGACAACATTCTAGATCATGTTGTTTCTTTAGCCTAAGTCCCAGAATGAGAATTATTCAGAGTAGAGTTTCTAACTGACATATAATTAAAATGGAGTCTGAGGGAGAAATAAACTTTTGTTGTCTAAGATTTAGGGGGTTGGTTGTTACTGCATCATAATTTAGCCCCTCTTGATTGATACAAGAGTAAGTGAGGCAACTTATTTTCCATTGTATTCCTCATATCTTAGCACAAGGCCTGACACAGTAAGTGTTTGTGATTCGTTGAGTCAAATCAAAGCTCTCCAACCCCTGTAGTGACAAAGATGAGGACTCTGATTGTCTGTAAGGTTTAGTTGTGAATCCTCAATACATTCCATTCATCTTTCCAGCTGGAGGGAGGGAGAAGGACAGTGGGCTTCGTCACAAGTGGTAATCATTTAGTTTGGTACAGAGCCCATTGGAAGAAGGAAAGCAAAGGGCATTGCTTCCAGCGGGTAACCTACTACTGCATTTCATGTAAACACTGAATATTCTATTCTGCTAGCTTGTGAGACAAGGTACTAGAAAAGTCAACAGGGTTTTCTTTGTTTGTTTTTCTCTTAGTTCAGTCAATTAGGGAAGAAACATCTTCTGATCACAGAACTGTGTGCTTAGGAAGGACTTTGGCATTTGTTGAGTCTACCTACTACCTACAAGTAATCTATCTTGGGAAAGGTATTTTATTATTAGAAGCTATGAAGCCATTCTTGGTTTCTGAAGCAAGAAGATTGGATCTACCAATAAAAAGTCATATTCTCTTGGTCAGATATTTTATGAATTTTATTTTTCAAATAAGTAGAGTGGCCATATTATTTACTGTTCAAACATAGAAATGTTTGAGAGTAAAAGCGGGCACTGTTACCAATTATATCAGGGTGATCAGCATAAACTGATATTTTCCTGGGGAAACTGTATGAACACCTCACAAGAGAGATACTTATCAATGTGAATTTCATAACATATAATGAATGCATGAAAACCCTTATTCTGAAATGAGCCAGCTGACTGTGAGAACAAAAAGCCAAGGCAAGGAAATATCATTCTCAATTAAGCATCTCAATGAGTAACATCATTTTTCCATTAGCTGATTATCCCTAAATTTTTTCAGATATGCCCATAGAGGGATCTTCGATATCTTTGTACAAATGCATAAACTATTTGCCTGGCTTGAACCCCCAACCCCAAGCCCCAGACCAAATGTTATTTTCTCTGGAATGGCTTCTCTAACGTTCCTAGACATGGCTAGTCTCCGTCAACTGGGTTTTCCCAGCACAGTGTAGACACTTCTATGGCAGCACTTTCCACATTATATTGTAATTCTCCACTTAATCTGTCTTCCCTCAAGGGCTGTTCAAGAGCAAAAACCATGTCTTATTTCCTTTCGTGGCTAAGAAGAACTTTTTTACCCAAAGGTAATTGCTCAGTAAATTATTGAAAGAATGAACCCTGAGAACTACTTATTTGGAAAAAGAAGAGATTATGCTTACAAGGCCTTCCCAGCTTGAGCATAAGATAAAAGGAATAAAAAGAATGAACTGATTTACCAGCTGTTTCCTGATTCCTAGGGAAAGAAATATAGAGTGGTTCTGAGGTGGAGGCCAGGGAGAAACAAAACATAGTTCCTTCCTTTTAATTACATTTGGCTGTGGTGCTGTTTCAGGATAGAACTCACAAAGCTGTAAGTGCTAGGAGCTGTGTGTTCATTACTTGAGGGAAAACAAGGTAATATACTAATCTTCAGGAGATTTTTAGAAGACTACTTTGTGTTACATCTTCTAGGAATGAAGCTGAATGTATCTCCCCCAGTGGTAATTACAGAAATTAAAGATGCGGAGAAAGCATCCGGTCAACCCTCCCAGCCCGGCATGTACACCGTCACCCGAGCCATTTTTATGTAGCTCCTGTCACTTCCCAGGAGTGGGAAGAGCTCCTAGCAGAGCAGAGAGACTGCTCGGGAAATAGAAAGCAGACACTCGGCTCCTACTGCTAGGTGGCCTTGGTGAGGGATTGGGAATTGACAGATGCTAAATTGGCGGCAGAATTCTCCAAGCTAGGAGTTAAGTCATGTATATTTATGTAAAGGGGAGATACCGCTCTTCTGGGCCACGAGGAAGTACGTGGGTAGGGGGTATGTTTACCTTATTAAGCTGTTTTGCAGGATTTAAGGAGCTGATTTCACTGAAGCATGTGTTAGGGCAGGACAATCACTCCCGGAGTCAAGTAGTGCTGCCCTAAAGAATAGCATTGCGTACAATGTGCACTATTCAGGTGACGGGTATATTAAAAGTCTAGACTTCTCCACTATGCAATTCAGGCACGTAACAAAAAACCACTTGTACCCCCTAAATCTATTTAAATTTGAGAGACGAGAGAGAGAGAGAGAGAGAGAGAGAGAGAGAGAGAGAGAGAGAGAGAGAGAGAGAGGGAGAGAGGAGGCCGGGAGAATGAATAGCACAGGGCACAAAGCTTGGTGGGATTACTTTGGGTTCTAATTCTGGGCTGATGCTTGAGTGGTTAGAAGTATGAAACATCGGCGTTTCCCCGGAGGGCTAGAGTTTTTACAGCACTAAGGTGTAGGGAAGAGTCCTGGTGACCACTGAAGGTGGCGGCAGGAGATGGCACAGAAAAGGCACGATGTACCTCTGCCTGCACGGAGTCTATCCCGGCCCCCACCACCCTCTCACTATTCCCTCCACAGGTATATCCTGGGCCTCCACTAGGCTCACGGCACTGTGCAGAGCGAATGATAAAAACGACAGCTTTGGCCCTTAAGATCTCCCGGCCTAACAGGAAAGGCAGCCACATAAACAGGTCATCGTCATTCACTGTGCTCGGTATGCTATTGGCAATGTATATAGGAGGTTATGAAAATATGGCCGAAGGAGTTGCCAGTTCTGTGTGGTTATAAATTAATGAGAAACTAGAGTTTGGGGACGTGTTCACATATGGCTCCCCATGATAAAACCCAACCCTCTTGGCGTAGCATTCTGGTCCTCCAACGTGCGTTCTCATAGTTCAGTCTCACCTGCCACCGTGGCTGGCAGCAACTGCCTGCCCCATCCCATCTGCTTGGTTCTCAGCTGTGTCCCTGGGTGGAATGCTCCACTTTTCTCTACTGATCTGAATCTTATCTGTTAAAGGTCAAGTTCTGCCTCCTCCTTGAAGCCTTTTCTGATTTTTACAGTCCACACTAACCTCCCCATTCCGAACTTATGGTTTGGAATTCTGCTTTGACACTGCTTTATGACGTCTCTTATACTATTATATACTTCTTTTAGTATTGATTTAATACACACATTATTTCTCCCCAACTAAAATTAGACATTAAAGGGCAGAATCCATCATCTAACATTCCATATAGACCCAAGTAGAGTGCAGCATACCACGCTCAGTACACACTTGTTGAATGAATGAATATGGGCATTTTGTTCTTTGGGGGAGATTCAGGATGAAATTGTCTTTTTTTTTTTTTTTTTTTTTAAAGCACCTGGAGTCAGTATGGAGAGCCTTTCTTTCCTATGGTTATGAATTTGAGTAACATTATTTTTTCCTAAAGGCCATTCATACATTCATTCATCCACTAAATACCCGGCCGAGAGTTTAGTATTGAACCAAACTATTTGGTGTCAGAGAAGCTGAGCAGAACTGACGACCTAAGTGGGAAGGCCAGCAGGTGAAGGGGTAAGTGGAATAAAGTGTTATGAGTTTCGTATCTGTTAGGGCAGGGCCACAGAGGACCGAAAGTCAATTCTATCACAAGGGAAAGTGGTGATTTCATGAGGTAGGGGATGATTGAGCTCTTTAGGGCAGTACATACCCTGCGAATTTTAGACCAAAGTAAGGAGCTTGAACATCAGCCAACTGTTTTGTCTCGCATTGGCTCAGGATGAACCCTTTGTGCATTTCAGACCCAATTCCTTTGTTCCCTTGCATATATGAGCATGTCTACCTTCTACCCTCACAGGTGATTTGATTGCAACTTAAGCAGGCGATAGAGCTCTTGGCTGGAAGTAATTTTCCCTCAGCATTCTGAAGGCATTTCCCAGTGATTTCTAACCTTCACAGTAGCTGGAGTCAGATGCTGCTTCTGACTCTTGATATTTTCTGTGAGACATCTTTCGTCCTCAATTGGTCCCAAAAGATTTTTAGGATCTTCTCTTTGTCCTTGGTATCAATGATAATCTATCTTGGTGTGTTTTGTTGTTGTTTTAGTTGTGGTAAAATACATATAACACAGTTTACCATCGTAACCATTTTTAAGTGTACAGTTCAGTGGCATTAAATATATTCATATGTTTGTGCTATGATTTAATTCATAGTTTTAAGCCCTTGATGGACCCTTTCAAAAAGGATATTCATGTTCTTGTTTTATTTCTCTAATGATTTCCTCCTCTCCTTTTTCTCTTTTCTTTCTGGAATTTCTATTGGGTAGATGTTTGATCTTCTGTACTTCTACTCTAATTTTATGTCTTCTCTTATTATCCACCTCTTTGATCATTTGTTCTACTTTCTGAGGCTTTTTTTTTAAACTTTGTCTTCCAATTATTTTACTAAGCATCTTATTTCTGTTAAATTTAGTCTCTATTTGTTATTTCTTGCTTTGAATGTCCTTTTCAAAAAATAGCATCCTATTATTGTTTCATTGATGTCAAATGTTATAGTATTTCTCTGAGAATAATAATTTTTTGAAATTTTCTTACAGGACTATTCTTTTCTCCAAGTACCTTTTATCTTTTTCTGCTTATTTAGGGGTCTCTCTCCCATTTTAGGAGATTTTCCTTAAATATCAGCCATCCCTGGCTATCTGTCTTGGCTAAGAATGTGTCACTAGGAAACTGAATGGATGGTCTGTAAGCATGAACAGGGCTGGTTTGATCAGTTAGGGACCCAGTAATTTTGCTGGTGAATTGCTTGCAAATACCGTCCTTGAGCTAGGATGTCAGCAATCTGAAAACCCAACAGGAGAAGGATCTGAGTGGGGATCTCACCATTTACAATGTAGATTATTTTTAGTTAATTACTTAGTTTTTAGCATGACATTCCATTCTATTCTGCACCTAGTGTGCTTAACTCTGGGACCTCTCAGGTTCACAATCCCTGTAAATCTCTCACTTCGTCTGAGCATAGCACAGTGAAGGCGTCTGGGCACCACCCACTTCTTACATGGATGCTCATCTAATCCCTCCCCACCTCAATTTATTCTGAGGTCTCCCGTTCCCCTTTGCAGATTTTTGCAGCTTAAGCAACTTCTCCCCTCTTCGATCTCTCTCTGTTATGCTAAACCAGTTATCATTGATACATTATTACTTTGGATCTTCCAAAATATTTTGAAACCTGTCATCTACTGTCATGGTCTATTCCCATTTTATTCATAATTTATGGGTTTTCTTCTCATTTTCTATTATTTTGGAGACTTTTATGGAGTTGACATTGGCCTGTGTGTTTATCTACCATATTTAACCAATAGTCCTTTTCCTTATATCGGACTTTAGATTTCTCCTGGGAGCTTCCCTCACCCTCATCATCTACCCCATCCTCAGTGCTATGATATCAGGTTTCCAGAATTAGTTAATTAAAAAACAGAATACCCAGTTAAATTTGGACTTCAAATAAACAAATATGGTATAGAGCATAATCTAAAAAATTATTATTTTTCAGAAATTCAAGGTTAACTCTTCATCCTGTATCTTATTTGCAACTTTAGTTCAGGCGATAATAACACAGTATAAACGGATGGCTTAGAAATAACAAAATTAGTTTCTTACCATTTTGGAGGCTGGAAATCCAGGAACAATGTGCCAGCATAGTTGGGTTGTGTCGAGGGCCCTCTTCCGAGTTGCAGACAGCTGACTTCTCCTTGTAAGCTCACCTGGTAGAGTGTGAGAGAGCTCTCTGAGGGCCCTTTTATAAAGCCACTGATCCCATTCATGAGGCTACACACTCATGACCTAATTACTACCCAAAGACTCCATCTCCTCCTATCATCACATTTGGCATCAAAATTTCAACATGTGAATTTGGGAGGACACAAATATTCAGTCCATGATACAACCTTACTAGGATAGAAACTTCTCATCCTAGCTTTGGCCCTGTAGAACCCAATCCTTATGTCTAACCACATAGCTAGCACCTGAGTAGCTCTTCCCTCTTCTGCCATCTCAAGAAGGTAATACCAGACATTTACCTGTGGTTCAGGGACTTCCACACCCTACTATAACAAGATGGGTAAAATGTCTGCTCTTTACATTTTGCTTATGCTAAACTAAAGATTTTGAACTTCATCCTTAAAGCTTTGGGGGATTGCCAAATATTTTTTACAGTGAAGTGACATGATCAGATTTGGATTTTTAAAAAAAATCATGCTGTAGCATAGAGGGTGACAAGCCTGAGGGCAGGGAGACCTTTGGGTAACTAGTGAGTGATTTAAGCAAGAAAAGATAGCATCCTGAACCAGGGAAGAACAAGTGAGAACGGAGAAGAGAAAACACAGGGAATATTAACAAGGTAGGAACTATTGGACTTGGAAATTGAATAGCTGTAGTGAAGGGAAAAGAAGTGTTGAGTGAGTGCTGAGTTTCCAGCTTACGCAAATGATGGTGAGTAGAAACTTTCACCAAGAAAAGAAATTCAGGAGAACAGATTTGAGACAGGAGATTACCATTGATTGTCTCCTAAATGGTTCTCATTTACACAGGGGAGGAGGTTCTTCTTCTAGGGATCATGACCGTCTTTGGCCTCGTCCCAGACTCCAGCAAGAAGAAACCATAAAGATGTATTCAGCTTACTGAAGTCAGTTGCAAACTGTAGCTCCTACCCTGGCTGTGAGCTCAGCTGATGGAGGAAGGCCTTTCATTTCCACGTGCAAGCAAGGGCGGGTCCTTCTCACATGATAGGCCTGTCCTAGCAACGAGGGAGCGACAGCTGTTGGCAATTGTTGGCAATCGTCGGCTTAGCAACACTGGAAATAGGCTGTCCTCACTTCGCTCTGGCCCATGATGACCAACGGGAATGATAGGGGCTGTTCTGTGGTCAACCCGAGTTGACGTAACCCATCGTGCGCTGAGACCGGAGAGAACAAAATGGGATTGAGTGTCTGGAGGGACCATTTTCTTACCAGTTCAGCAGCCTGCCCCTTTGCTTTCTCTCTTAACGCTCAGATTACATCATTTGCATCAAGTTCTCTTACTGCACTAAATCACCTGCTTGCAATAATAATGTCAGGAATAGTTTGTCAGCCACAAGCAGCACGTGTCACTTTCTGAGGAGTCAGAAATAATTTGGACTCCTCTGTTGTTAAATTTTTTGCTCATAACAAATCTCATTATTGATTCGATTGAGTCGGTTGAGAGTTTAACATTAACTTTAATGCCAGTTCTTTGCCCTGTTAATTGTCAAGCCAATAAAGGCACCTGCTATCTGTTAAGCTAATGAGGCAGGGGAAAGAACAGGAAGGATGGCAGGTGAGGCCAGTTCTTCATCCCTGGAGTCTCTGTGTTGCCCAGGCAACTTTTCCTGCAACTGTAAATGGCAGTGTTTTGCTTTTCTCAGTCCTGTGTTAGCAGACTGTCATTCCCAAAGGACTGGCCCCTCCACTTTGTTTTTCAAGGAGTGTGTAGGATGAACGCGAGCAAACAGTCTCATGTCAATTCCAGACATAGCTTCTCCATCCATTTCTATTGCTGTCGATTCAATTTCTTTTTGAGAAAGCCATACAGAATTGGAAACACAATTCTGTGTGTGAAATTACCAGCACGAAGCAGCAAATGATTGTAGTGCCTGGGAAAAGAAAGACATAGGTTGAAAGACACATTTAAAGAATGTGGGGTGGGAAGGGAGGAGGTGGTTCTGAAACTCATACCTCCAGCTGAATAATTCTAATAAGTCCATAAAGAAGTCGGAAAAACTTGCATCATTATGAATTCAAACAAGCATTACTGTGCCTAAGTTTGCCTTATCAGATAGACTGTTAAATTCAAGTCAAAGGACAGGTATACAATAGGTAATCAACCAAATAGACTTTTTTGAGTGCATAGCTTAGAATACAGAGGCACTGCACCTTATTTAAAGGAATCCAGGAGAAAGGAACAGTCATCAGCCAACATGGGCTTGCTGTTGGTTTGTTTTTTTAACCAGCCCATCTTTCATGAGTTAATCATAGAACATAATGAATTAAATTTAGTCTAATCTTTTTCTCTCCGTGTGTGTCTGTGCATACACATAAATACACACAGACACCCCAGCAAGGCCTGAATGATGGCCCACTAGATTTCAAGAAGTACTATTATGTGGTGCTTAAGAATCTGGTCTCTGGAGCAAGATGGATTTGGGGAAAATTATTCATTCTCTGAGCCTCAGTGTTCACCTCTGAAAAACGGGGGTGATTAAAAGAGAAAAAGCACCCAGCATAGTGCCGGGCACATTTCAGCTACTGCGTTGGTGTGACATTAGAAGACTTGCCTGCAAAGACCATGTCCTTTCCACTTCTTCGGTTCTCCAACTGAAACGCAACACGCACCATCCTGCTTCCTTTGTTTTCTCCTGGGAAGTGCTTTCTAGATCCTGCCTCCCTTGTTTTTTGTTGCTGGCCAGGCACAAAGCCTCCTGGCTGTGGGTCTGGGGAGGCTTGGTTATTTGCCAGGTTGCTGGGAGGACTCCCCAGATGACTGTGTCAGAGGTGCTAATGAGTCCCTGTTTAGCCATGACTGTGCACTCCCCTGGCAATTGGGAGAGAAACACCTTGCACAACAATTAGCTTTTCACAGCCATTAGCAATTTGCAGTCATTAGCACCGCAGAAACACTGCAAGTAACACGCAGGAAGCAAGCGGGGCTCCCGTGTAGCAGAGGTCTGAGAGCCTGAGGTCCCCTGTGCCCACCCACCCTAGCAAATGGGTTTTGTGACTCAAAGTGCCTCTGTTCCTTCCCATCATATCATTGAAAATAGCTCTATCGAGCCCATTATTTGTTTCAGTGGAACATAAATCTTTCAGAAGAAAAGGCCAGAAGATGTAGTGCATAATAAAGCAATCCTGAATTCCCTCAAGACCAAGAAGCCTAAAGGAGGCTGGAAGGAGTGGTGTGAATAATTGAAATTTGAGTTGACTGAAACCCCAGTGCAATGCAATGATTTAGCGCCAAAGCTGTTCATAGCAGTATTGCTAAATTCTGGAACCATCTATTTCTCCAAAAATAGGGATTGGTTAATTAATTGTGCTATAGCCATTCAATGGAATATAATGCAGCCTTTAAAAATAATATTCTTGAATTTATAGGTAGATTACATCAAAAAGATTATAAAACATTATTAATATATGATTTCATTTTTTACCGGAAAAAAATGATATGCACTTTCAAAATTTTAGCAGTGATTGTCTCTGAGTGCCAGAAATGGGAATGGATTGTTTTTAATTTTTAAATTTTGCTGTTCTGTGGCATCTTTCTAAAATAAGTATACATGCATGTATAATCCTTTGAATTAGAGGGTTACAAAAGAGCAGAGTGAGAAAGTAAGCCCTGTCTGGCTCAGTGGGTTTAACATAAATGTAAACATTTTGAGTAAATATTTTATTGAAGTACAACAAATACACAGAAAAAGGACACCAACAGTAAGTACACAGCTTGATGACTGTTCGTGAAGTCTGTAAACCCAGAAGCAGAATGAGTCTTAAATACTGTGGTCCTGCAAACGTGAGTCTGCATGGTGAGCAGTTACAGCAGGAAGTGAGCTGGGCGGGTGTCAGGGATGCAAGCTGCTAAGCGGAAAGCCCACGATGGTAATTCTGGTAGGAAAGGTGATAAATCTCCATCTTACACGTGCAGACGCTGAGCCACAGGGAGTAGAGTAACCTGAATCCCACAGCTGAGTGGAGGGGCTGAGATTCATTTCCAAACACTCAGGCTCTGGAATCATTGCATCTCCAAGGAAAAAATACAACTGGGGCAACTAGCTTGATGACCAGAGAGCAGAAGGGGGTGGGGGAGATGTGTCAGGAAGGGCAGGAAGGCTCAGATGTCAGGAAGGAGGGACAGAAAAATCAGTCGTGGAAATTTCTGCAAAAGGCAGACCGGTGGGGAAATTGATAATTCTTAATTTTGGTGTCTTTGTGCACTTGTATGTCATGTGCAACTGAGAAACATCCTGGAGGCTGATGCACCAGAGACGCTGAGCACGAGAGCTCTGGCCCTGTTCAGAAGTCATGCGAGCTAAGAAGGACAATGGGTTCTCCTTCTTTTGATTTGCTGATTCACAGGGGAAGCAAGGCACCACTCGTAATCCTGCCACATAAAAAAGTGATCCCCCAAATCTTCATCCAATTAGACAACTTGTTTTTCCCTTGAAATAGTTGTTCTGAGTAAACCGCGTGGAGGGGGTACTCTGGGCACAGGGTACGTCTGGAGAATATGGGGCAAGCATTTGGGACCGTGAGTGATGACAGCAGAAAATCACCTCCCACAACAAACTCAGCTAGGGAGGACCAAGCTCGAGAAGTTTTCAGGGACACAATTTCTATCAAAGATATAGGCCTAGGAATTTGGTTTTCTTAATTAACTCTGTGGTGGCACCATGCTATGTTAAGAGGACTACTTAGGCCATTAACCCTGTTTTGTCACTGTGAGCTTTTCAAGAACAGAGGCTGTGTGGTTATTCATCTTCCATCCCCAATGAATAATAAGTGCCTTGTAAATAAGAGATGTTAAATAAATGCTTACTAAATGTATAAAACACACGTCCTAGATATTCTAGGGCAATGCCACTTTAAATATTTCATTGATTATGTACACTGATTTAGGCTCAGAAACATTCAGAGAATTAGGTCTAAATGTGGCTGATGAGAATTTCTGGGAATTGTTAAGAGCTATTTCTTAGCAATAGTCACTATATCAGTCATTTCTCATAGTCCTTCTCAATTATTCTTTTGTTCCAATAAAGGTAGGATCAGACAGAAATGAGGAATTCCCTGGCAGTGAGGGAAGGAAGAATTTTATAGAGCCTAAAATTAGATCCTGATCTTCATATTTCAGCAACTTCAGAAGTTTTTATCACCTAACACCATTTTAAACAGGCATTTGTTGAAGTCTTATTAAGTTCTAGATTTACATTCAGTGCTAGCAATACAAAAATCAGTAAGATAGAACCTACAGACAAGAAAATAGACAAAATTACAACACAAGTTGGATAGAGTTTGTATCACGTCTTTGGTTGCAAGTAACAGAAAAGAAATAATGGCTAAAACAATAGAAAGTTTTAATTCTCTCACTAATCATGAATTTCTAGAAGCAGATGATTCTAGATTGGTCCAGCAGTTCAATGATAATACCCCACACTCCGTCTTTTCACTATGCTATCCTTTGCCCTTGGCTTGTTGCCTCATGGTCACAAAATGGCTGCTGTAGCTCCAAGCACCATATT
This sequence comes from Avahi laniger, assembly GCA_963575035.1. Lineage (NCBI taxonomy): Eukaryota > Metazoa > Chordata > Mammalia > Primates > Indriidae > Avahi > Avahi laniger. The sequence continues at coordinate 51,768 of CAUYSK010018785.1, forward strand.
TTTATACAATTGCATTTAAATCAGATAGGAAGAAACTTGCTGTTTCTCTTTATAGTAGAAAATGAAAATCTTCTGAGAAGAACTGACCCAAAGATCACCCCTTTGGTCTCATTAGTCAGGACTGGGTCAGTTGTCTACTCCTGAATCAGTCCTGAGATAAGGGGAATGGGATTGTCATGCTTGGTATAAGCCAGTTATGCTTCATCCTCTCAGGCTGGGGGAAGGGTTCCATCTTCCTTGAGCATGTTGCCACCTCCTAAAAAATTGGGATCCTATAACCTAAAGAAAAAGATGAAAAAAAGAGGAGAAGTTAGCCAGCAGTATTTGCCACAGGGCTAAGTGTAGAATTGTGTGAGTCAATGTACCTTATTTTCTATGACTTGATGCCATGTCTTCTTCTCCACATCCCTTCCCTAGCATAAGGCCAACAGCCCAAGGCCTTTCCCTGACACTGCCGTGGCCTCGACTGCCTCAGTGCAGAGAGCGAAATCAGCTGTCAGACTCAGCTCTGGCCCTGTCCGTGAGCTCTAATAACCTTAAGCTCTCACAGTTCCAACCAACTCTAAAATTCAGCTTGTTTTTGTGAGTGGGAGTATGGGATGCTGGAGGGCAAGGGTGAAAGTCAGGCCAACAGATGAGATCTGAAGAGATTTTCCTTCCTCAAACACAAGCCTCACATCAGGACTCTGAGCCCAGATGGCCTTTCCTGCATGGGAAGAAGGGGGACACATTTCGGGGAGCCAGGACAGCCCAGCCACGGGCACAGCTGAATGCTGTTTCAGAGGAAGAATGAGTCAATTTTTCTCCCTAAAGAGCACTGGGTTCTCCTTTCAGGATGTACATAAGAGAGTGATAAAGAGTGATCTGAGTTTGGGGCAGAATGTTAAGAAGGTGATTGGAGAATTCTATGGAGAATGTGACTTTGGTCAGCACATCCATAAACACTGGTTTTTACAAGGTCACAATTGGCACTATACTGCTACGTAGAATATGATATGATCAATAATGATGTGATGTTATATGATGTAATGTAATACAATAGTATAACAATACAATATAATGATACCAATACCTACAATTCATTGAGCATTCACTCTGTGCTAAACACAATGCAAAGTACTTTGCTTACAGGATTACACATAATCATACTCGCAAGTAAATTTCATTATGATCCAGAGGCTAAGTAACTTGTGCAAAGTCACTCTGTTAAATGGTGGCCTCAGGCCTCAGGATAACAGGGCTGTCTGCCTCTAGAACCCTCTCTTTACCGCTTTAGTGTCTCGTTTCCATTTGCCTCTTTCATACCAGGGTGTTAATGACTATAGTGGTGACAAGGCCAGGCACTGACTACGCCCAGGACACTGAGAGAATATTAGTGAAAAATAGCTCATTGGGAACAAATATTCAACTGGGTAGAGAAATGAAAGGAGTAATACCAAAAAGTTATTTTAAATATTCAGAAAACAAAACAGTTAATTTAAAGGTTTCTTGTTTTACAGATTTCAGAAAAGAGCAGAAAACAAATGCCATATAGACAGGAATTATATAAACAGATGAATTTCTTTCCCCATCATAGAATTCATGCAAATTTATGCATGATCAAGGTTTTGCAATTCCCTTGTGTTTTTCAGCAGTCATTCTGTAGCCTAGATAGTTCGCTCATCTACTGGTTAACTCAAACATTCACTTTATTCTTTCATTCATTCATTTACCTAGTCATTCGTCAGATGTTTATTCGGTCTCTTCCATGTACTGGATGCCAAGGAGGATAATGGAGGCTGAAGAATAAAGAGATGCTGTCTCCTGCCTTAAACGTGGTGGAATTTAGTATGCTCACAGGCAATTTTCCCCAGCCGATCCACTTTCAGCCCTCCACTCTCTGTGGTTTGTCCTTTGCTATGGAAAGACCTCCTTTAGCCCTCTGGCATGGCACTGACACTGCCATACTGCATTTCCACACTGCGAGTGCCTATCCCTGATTCAGGACCGGGAGTAGAAGGCCAGAAGATGGGGTGAGGGGTGGAGAAGAGAGGACATTGATATGTTCCCTGTCTGACTGGAGCAAATTCTGGTTCAGAAACCCCCTGGGAGGTTCTGAGACTTCAATATCCTGTAAGATTTTGAAGACATCAAAGCTTCCGGGAACTGATCAACCGGCTTGATCCCTTTAAGATTTTTCTCCCACTTACAGAGAAGCACTAGGCTAAGGGTAGATTAGCTGCCTGGGCGATATTCATTCTCCAGTCCCACTCAAGAGCTAACCCTGCAACTGGATGCCTGAGCCACTCTCCTGATCCTGGCATTTTGGCTCAACTCAAGGTCCTTAATGAATGCGTCACCTCTCCAGCACATTTCCTCGAATACTGGGAATCAACGATAAGCACCATTCCTGAGACGAATCTAGAATTGTCCACACTTCTGTATTGCCTCTCTTGAGGCTCCTATTACACAAAGTCTCCAAGGACTGGGAGGCCCCCCTTCCCCCGCCAAACCATCCCTTCTTTAGGAGATGTCCCTGGTCGCTCACAATGGCCTGTGTCAAATGGCTCCCCAGGGTGATGGCAAATGTCCTAAGCAGGGTTCCATGTCTGAGGCAGTTGGTCTCCTCCGTAAGGGGTATCCGATTATGATAATGGTCCAGAAAGATGTATATGGTATGATGGAAAGGTTGGTGGAATGGGACGCAGGACACAGCCCACAACCACTACCATCAAAGCCTGGATATTTGTTCCTGCCCATTTCTACGCTCAGATTTCCTCCTCTGCAAAATAAATAGTTAAGACTAGATGAGGCCTCAGATCCTACAGAGCTTGGACAATCTATGACTTTCTAAGTACTGTAAGTGTTATCTACTTTTGCAGTTTGCCCTGAGAACCACACATAGAGATTTAGCACACCCTGATGTTCGTTCAAGTGGTAAGTGTATTCAGCTTCCATGGTACCTGTCTGCCAAGCATAAGAACCCTGGGATCTCTGGGTTCTGGAGTGTAAACGGTAGATAGCAATCCCAGCCGAGTCCTGGCAGGAGACGCAGAGGCAATCTGTGAAAGGGTACTTTGGATTCACGGATCCAGTCTGCGCCCTTGGTGGAGAGAACAGCTTGAGGGGGAGCCACATCCGAGAGATCTGAAGCTATGCGGAATGGCCCCCGGGCCCACCGTCCTAAGTACCTGTGAACAGAGGTTGGGGAACAGGCAGTCCCAGTGTGCATATTTGATCTTAGAAATTTGGAAGCCTGTGGGACCTGGAAATGCTAATGCCCAGAGGCCGTGCAGTACAGTGGAAAGAGAACTGGCTTTGGAATGAGCAGTTCTGGTTTAAGTCCCAGCTCTGCCCTTTCCAGCTACGTGACTAGGAGCAGGTCTCCTAACCTTGCTGAATGTGGGTTTTCTTGACTGTCCAATGAGAAGCATCAGGTTTTCCCTGATGACCTCATAAGGCTGGTCTTTCTTGGTTACTTTTCCTGCACACGGTGTACAAACCTCCTGGCAATGCCTTAGTCATGATCTAACAACAATTTAGGGCAGGAAAATGATACAATTAATACTAATTTTTGTGGAGAATATAACATTAATCATTATTGCTGTTGAGCTCTTATTATGTACCAGGCACTCTGCTAAAGACTTTGGAAACATTATTTCATTGCCCAAGGTCACACGGCCAGTAAATCTTATGGCCAGATTCAACCCAGACATCTTTGACGCCAGAGCCAAGGTCCTAACCCCACGTGTGCTTCATTCCTCCTGACCAAACAATCAGGTTTCTTCAAGTGCTGGCTTGCAGAGAATGACAGTGAGATGTACTGGTTTGTCTACTCACATATTAATAAATAAACAATTAAGCAATTGGTGAATCAAATCCTTTAAGCCAAATGCAGCAACTTTGGAAAATCATGTGAAAAGACATTTATGGAGCAGAGTTAAATAAATCAGTGTATGAAAAAAAATGTGATCCTGTTTTCGCTAATAGTTAACCTACATTGTTTATTGCCCAATGTACAACTTTTTCTTTTTTTAGGCTTGGACCAAATAGGTATCCATCCCAACCACTCACCCAGGCAAAAAGAAAAAAAATGTACTGAGCACCTGTTCTGTGCCAAACACCGCAAAATGCTCAGATTCAATGGTGAATGAGGTGTTTCCACCCCCTAAGCATCAGTCTAACAGAAGATACTGATAGACAAACAGATAGTATGAAAGTCCTTCGATGGGGACATGAACAGGGTACCAAGCTCAGACAGAAAATAAGCCAATCTAGTCTGAGGGAGTCAAAGAAACCTTCCCAGAAAAGATGCCAGCTAGGTTGAGTGGGAGTCAAACTGTCGGAAGGGAGGGAACAGGGATGTGGAGAGGGGCAGGGAAGAGGCAGGACATTTCCGGAAGTGGGAGTATCTGCTGTGATGGATAAGAGGAAAGAGAGGTGTGACCCACTGAGGGAGCCGAGAGAATATTAACTTCTGGCCGAAGTACAGAGTCTCAGGACAGGAGAGGGGGGAGAGCTGAAACAGAGGCCACAGCCTGCAGGGAGGGCCATGCGTGTCCTACAAAGGAGCTTGGACTCTGTTGTAATCACACGGAGAATTAATTGAAGGCGTTCAATGCAGGGGCTGGGGAGGGGGACATAAAGACGGCTGTGTGTTATAAAGAGGATTCTGGCTACAGCATGGAGAATGGATTTGTGAGGGGCAAGGGAGGGGGTGGCTAACGGAATATGGGACTACTTAGAGTATTTGGAGTAATCCAGCCAAAAGATGAAAATGACTCAGCCTGGCGTCCTGGCAGTGGGAACAGAAAGAAGTATTAATAGATACTAGGACGAATGCTTAGTATGGTGAGGCGGCGTGATTTAGCAATTGGATCAAGGTGGGGTGATGGAGGGCGCGGTGTCAGGGACGCTGTGTCTGCTGGGCCCCACAGTCCCTGAGAATAAGGGCTGATCTGTTTTGTTCCAGGTTCTTTCCTGGTTCAGATGGCACGGCTCTGTGTCCCCAAATTTTTAATCCAGCAACCCATACATATTTTTTGACATCCCTCATCTCTTCTTATGCCCTTTTCCACCTCCCAGGACCTTAACTAGGGCAACGTGAACTGTTGTTCTCAAACCCAGAACTGTCAGTGGTTTAACAGAATAGAAGCTCATTTCTTGCTCATGTAAGAATCCCCCCTGGCTAGTGAGTGGCTTTCCTCCACATGTGGGTTCAGAAAGCAGGCCTCCTTCTGTTGCGTGACTTTGCTGTTTCCTAGGGCCTCAGAGTTTTCGGTATCATCTGGTAGAAGGGGCAAGAGAGAGTGGAGAAAGCATCCTTATTGCTTAAAAACCCCACCTGCACATTCATTAGCAAGAACTTGCCACGTGGCCATACCTGGCCGCACAGTTACATTCCTGCCTACGCACATGAGGTGGGGGGGCATGGAGTTTTGCTAGAAAGCTGGCCGCCTCTGTCACACCCAGCATGCCTGGGTTTTAAGTCATTTTCCTCTTTATTTAGCTGCTTCTCCTACTAGCTGACACTGGAATGTTTATAAACATTTTCATTTATCTGGTTTTGATATGGAAGGAGGATGACACTCCTCCAATGCACAAACAACAGAAAGAACAATTCACAAGCTATCCATCACCAGGCAAACCTGTGACTGTTTGCTGCAACTGAGCAACAGGCACCTGAGAGGCAGAGATCTGGCTTCGAATTCTGGCTCCATCAATAACTTACAGCAAGACCGAGCAAGGCACTTCACCTCTCTGGATTTTCTCATTAATAAAATGAATGGAGTGGGCTACACCAATGTTTCTCCAAGTATGTTCTACAGAACATTCGTTCCATGAGATGCTCCATTAAAACTTCTCTGGTCAAGTAGATGCAGGAAATACTGTGAACTTTAAATATCTACTTGAGGATAGTCAAGGCTTGTAAGCGTATTGAATGCTCGGGAAAGTCCTATTCTAAGGAAATCTGTTTGACTTTCTTTAACCTGACATTTTCTAATCTTGAGAGGCAAAAGTTGTATATTCAGGTATGAATCTATGTTATTAAACTGTTTTACCGCTGACCAAGGGCGTGTGGTACAGAGACACTTGGATTCCAGGAAGAAGAATGAGTTCTCTCGGTAGCTAAGATTCACAATAAGGTGAAAAGAGGGAGAAACTCAGGGCTGGGGTGGGGAAGAAGATACTCTTTAATGCACCGAGAAGCTATGAGAAAGACGACTTTGCACCAAGCCAGTATGTCCCCCTTTTGTGTGTGTGTGCCCTACAAGCCTCCCTTCCCATGGGACATCGAGCATCTGGTTAGAAGTTAGGTTTGCTGCCGTCCATGAGATTCTGCCTAAACTCTTGTGCTGTTCCAGAGGGACCCATCTCCTGTAGACAAGCTGCTAGTGTGAAGATCCTAGACATTCACAAGCCCCACAGAACAAAAAAGGACTTGGTCACTTTGGGGGAGGGAATGATAATTAAAGAAAATTTGCCTTCAGATCAAAGTGGGGCAGGTAGGGCCAGTAGGAAATTCCCTTCTGAGCCAGGGAGATGGTGGAGATCCCACCCCTGATTCTATCAAACCATAAGACACTGTAGTAGATGTTGTTTCCCCATCCTATGTTCCCACAGCCTACCTCTGCTCACTTGCAGTTGTAGTGCCAGTCCCAGAAAGCTGCCAGCTTCTCCCTCAACCATCTGCATCTCTCTTTTTCTAAGCCTGCAGGAGTTCTTCAGCAGAAACTTGTTCTATAGCAAACAGACACACCGCAGAAGTGTGGGAGAGTTAATGCTTCCAGAGGCAGTCCCCAGCCAGAGGGAGATGCAAGCTGGCGAACACCTGCCTCAGTCTCTCTACTCCTGCGGGCAATTCTGAGCCATATTCGAAATGTCTTTTCAAAGCATCTTCAGCAGAATTGAGCTGCAATTGTCTATATTGTAACCCATGTTTTACTGCACCTTTTATTGCATTTTCTCCTTTCTGTGTCTTGCTTTCCCTACTTCTCACTTGTGTTTCCTGGGATAACCACCGAAGTAAGCCACCTGAACCCAAGTCTGTGTATCAAAGTGTGCAATGGGAGAACCCACACTAATGCAAAAAATCTTCTATGTGGCACTCCTTAAGTAGTCTCTAAAGTTCCCTCTTGCTCTAAAATTCAATGCTCACTCACTTGGCCACTCTCAGTGGCCGACCTTGTGCCAGTCTTCATTTCACCAAGAGTGAGAGAATGGACCGCAGTCTGATTTTAGCTCCTCTTCTAATTAATTACTTAAGGCTAAAAATAGTCTTTACTGCCATGAACCATTTTTCCAGAGAAGCCCAGAGCAGTAGGGAATAGTGAGCTGGTTTCTGGAACATTTTAATAACTTCAAAGGAGGAATGCACATATTTTATACAAATTAAATATGTCCCAATTATCTTTTATTTTTATATATAACAGCTACATTGAGCTTTAACAGTTTTATTTATATAATTCCTATACCATACAGTTCACCTATTTAAAGAATAGAAGTCAATGATTTTTTAGTATGTTCACCGAGTTGTACAGCCCTCACCATAATCCTTTTTAGGTCATTTTCATTACCTCCAAAAACAAAAAACAAGTCCATAACCATTTGCAGTCAGTCCCCATTTATCTCCAAGTTTCCCAGATTTCTGTCTCCATAGATTTGCCTAATCTGGACATTTCATATAAATAAAATCATACAATATGTGGTCCTTTGCGATTGGCTTCTTTCACTTAACATGATGTTTTCAAGGTTCGTCCATGTTGTAGCATGTATAGTATTCCATTCCTGCTTATGGTGAACAGTATTCCATTGTATAGATATGCCACATTTTATTCATTCATTCGTCAGTTGATGAACATTTGGGTTATTTGCACTTTTTGGCTATTATGAATAATGCTGCTATGAACATTCATGTACAAGTGACTGTGTAAAAATATGTTTTCATTTCTTTTGGATATATACCTAGGAGTCAAATTGCTGGGTACTATTATAACTCCATGTTTAACCTTTTTAGAAACTGCCAGACTGTTTGCCAAAATGGACTTATCATGTTGTAGTCCTATCAGCAGTGTATTTGGGTTTTGACTTCATCAATACTTTTTTAAATGTCTTTTTAATTATAACCATTCTAGCAGGTGTAAAGTGGTATCTCATTGTAGTTTTGATTTGCATTTCTCTGATGACAAATGGTGTCAAGTATATTTTCATGTGCTTATAGGCCATTTGCATATCTTCTTAGGAAAAATATCTATTCAAATCCTTTGTCCATTTTTCATTGGGTTATTTTTATTTTATTATTGAGTCATTAAGAGCTCTTTATCCCTTATTAGATATATGATTTGCAAAACATTTTCTGCTATTTAGTGGATTGTCTTTTAACTTTGTTAATGGTATTCTTGGTAGCACAAAAACTTTTGATTTTGGTAAAGTCCAATCTATCTATTTTTTCTCTCTTTGCTTGGACTTTTGGTGTTACATCTATGAAATCATTGTGTAATTCAAGGTTATGATGATTTATGACTACAATTTCTTCTAAGTGTTTTCTACTTTTAGCTCTTATATTTAGTCTGTTGATACATTTTGAGTTAATTTTTGTATATGATGTGAGGTAGGTATTTCATTTCATTCTTTTGCATATGGATACCCAGTTTTCCCAGAACCATTTGTCAAAAAGAGTATTCTTTCCTCCATTAAATTGTCTTGTCACTCTTGTTGAAAATCAGTTGACCATTATGTAAGGGTAAAATCTCAACTCTAAATTCTGTTCACAGACGTAAGTGTAGATTTATATGTCTATCCTTATGACAGTATCACACTGTGTTGAATACTGTAGCTTTGTAGTAACTTTTAAAATTGGAAAGCGAGAGTCCTCCAATTTTTTTCTTCTTTTTCAAGATTGTTTTGGCTATTCTGGATCCCTTAAATTTCTTATGAATTTTAGGATCAGCATTTCAATTTCTGTGAAAAAGTCAGTTTGAATTTGATAGGGATTGTGTCGAATCCATATATCAATTTGCAGAGTATTGCCATCTTAATTCTTCCAGCGCTTGAACACAGGATGTCTTTCCATTTAATTAGGTCTTCTTTAAATTCTTTCAGTGGTGTTTTGTCATTTTCAGAGTATAAGTTTTATACTTCTTTTGTGAAATTTATTTCTAAGTATTTTATTCTTTTTGATATCCTTACATGTGGAATTGGTTTTTTAATTTTATTTTTTGGATTATTCATTGCTATTGCAGAGAAATACAGTTGATTTTTGTATATTGATATTACACCCTGCAACCTTGCTGAACTCATTTATTAATTCTAATAGTTTTTAGCAGATTCTTTTGAATTTTCTACATATATGATCACGTCATCTGCAAACAGATAGTTTTACTTCTTCCTTTATAATCTGATGCCTTTTGTTTCATCTTCTTATTTAATTGCCCTGGCTAGAACTTCCAGTACACTACTGAACAGAAGTGGTGAGAATAAGACAGTCACTTTTGTCTTATTCCTGATTTTAGGGGAGAAAGCATTTAGATTTGCCCTTTTAAGGATGATGGGTTTTTCATAAGCATCCTTTTTCAGATTGAGGATAATCTCTTCTATTCCTTGTTAGTTTTTTTTTTATCATTAAACAGTGTTTTATTTTATTAAATGCTTTTTCGGCAACTATTGAGATGATCATGTGTTTTTAAAATCATTTATTCTGTTAATATATATTATATTAATTTATTTGGGGACGTTGAATTAATCCTTCATTCCTGGGTTAAATCCCACTTGGTCATGGTGTACAATCATTTGCATATCTTGATCATGATGTGTAACCTTTTTTACATGTTGCTTAACTTGGTTTGCTAAATTTTGTTGAAGATATTTGTGTCTATATTCATAAGACACAATTTTCTTTTCTTGTGATGTCTTTGTCCAGTTTTGGTATCAGGGTTATACTGATATCACAAAATGAGCTGAGAATTATTCTCTCCTCTTCTGTTTTTTGGAAGAGTTCATGAAGTATCAGTACTAACTCTTCTTTAAATGTTCAATAGAATTCACCACTGAAGCCATCTGGTCTTGGGTTTTTCTTTTTTTCATAGCTTTTAAAAATTATTACTAATCAATCTCTTTACTTTTCATAGGTTTATTCATATTTTCTATTGCTTCTTTATCACTTTTGGTAGTTTGTATCATTCTAGGATTTTTTTCATTTAGATTATCTAATTTTTTAGCATATAATTGTTCATAGTATTTTCTTACATTCTTTTTATTTCTGTAAGGTTGCTAGTTATGTCCCTTCTTTCATTCCTGACTTTAGTAACATGAGTCTTCTCTCTGTTTTTTGGCAGTAAGTTTAGCTAGAGATTTTGTTGATCATTTAAGAACATTTTGGTTTTATTGATTTTCTCTATTGTTTTTCTAATCTATATTTTATTAATGTCTGCTGTAATCTTTATTATTTCCTTCTTTTTGCTTGTTTTACAGTTATCGTGCTCTTTTTCTTACAGTGTCTTACAGGGTAAGGTTAGGTTATTGATTTGAGATTTTTCTTTTTACTATAGATTATAAATTTTCATCTAAGCACTACTTTGCCTGCATCCCATACATTTTGCTAGATTGTGTCTTAATTTTCACCATTTCAAAATATTTTCTAATTTTCCTTGTGGATTCTTCTTTGATCTATTGGGTATTTAGAAGTGTATTATTTAATATCAATACATCTGTGAGTTCCCCAAATTTATTTCTATTACTGATTTCTAATTTCATTCCATTATGGGTGGAGAATATCTTTGTATGATTTAAATACTTTAAATTTATTGAGACTTCTTTTATTATCTAGCATATGGTCTATCCTGGAAAATGTCCCATGTGCACTTGTGAAGAATGTATACTCTGTAGTTATTAGATGGTCAGATAGAGTGTTCTATAGATATCTGTTAGGTCTGATTGGTTTATAGTGTTGCACAACTCATTTATTTGTTCATCTTCTGCTTAGTTGTTATATCACTATTGAAATTGAGGTATTAAAACCTCCAAATATTATTGTTGAATTCTCTATTTCTTCCTTCATGTCTGTAAGTTTTTGTTCATGTATTTTGGCTTTGTTTTTAGGTACATATGAGTTTATAATTGTTATCACTTCCTGATGAATTAACCCTTTTATCATAATAAACTATCTCTCTTTATCTTTGATAATATTTTTTATTTTAAAGTACATTTTAAAATATATTGTAAAGTATATACTCAATATTATTACAGTCACTACAGCTTTCTTATGGTTATTGTTTGCAAGATATATAGTTGTGTCTTGTCTTTTTGTTCAGTCTGATAATCTCTGCCTTTTGATAAAAGCATTTAATACATTCAAACTTAATGTTATTATTGATATAGTTAGATTTAAATCTGCCATTTTACTTTTGTTTTCTCTATGTCTATTAGTTTGCTAGGGATGCCATAACAAAGTGCCACAAACCAGGTGGCTTAAACAACACAAGTTTGTTGTCTCACAGTTCTGGAGGCTTGATGTCCAAGACCAAGGTGTCAGTAGGATTGGTTACTTCTAAGAGCTATGAGAGGAGGATCTGACCCAGGACTCCCTCCTTGGCTTGAAGATGGCCATTTCCCTAGGTCTGTTCATATCACCTCTCTTTTGTCTATGTCTGTGTTCAAATTTCTCCTGCTTATAAGGACACTAGTCATACTGGATTAGGGAGTGCCTAAATCCAAGAAGTCCTAACAGGACTTCCTTTTAATTTGATTATCTCTGTAAAGACCATATCTCCACATAGTCACATTCTGAGATACTGGGAGTTAGAACATTAATATATGAATTTTAAGGAGACTCAATTCAACCCATAACAATATGTCTTATGTCTTTTTTCTTGCTTTATTCTTTTATTATTTTCTTTCGCATTAATAAATTTTTCTATTGTAACATTTCACTCTATATTTTTTGAGTTATTTTCTTAGCAGTTGTTACAGCAATTACCATATACATGTTAATTTTTCGGACTCTACTTTAGATTTGTACTAACTCAATTTCAGAGAAATACTAAAAAACGTTACTCCTGTATAGTTCTATTGCCTCTTTCCCCTTTTTGTTTTATTACTGTTATACACTGTGTGTGCATGTGTGTATGAGAAACCCAAGTATACATTGCCATAATTATTACTTAATATAATTTTATATCTTTTAAAGGAACTGAGAGAGGAAAAGAAAGCAAACATATATTTTATAAAGTTGTTATACTAATTAGCTTATTTGACATTTCTGGTTCTCTTCATCTGTTGCTATAGTTTTGAGTGGGCATATAGTATCATTTCCTTATTACAATACAGCTTTGTTCCATCTGCCCCCTTTTTGCTGCTGTGATCAAATATTACATTTATATATGTTACAGGCCCCCAAATATAATTACACACATATTGCTTTATAAAGTTGCTTTGTAAACTAAGAGAAAGGAGAAGAAATAAATATGCATTTATACTATCTTTATAATTACGTAATCACCTCTGTTAGTACTTATTTTTAATGTGGATTTAAATTACTGCTGTGGTCACTGGCTGTTAGCCTGAAAAACTGTCTTTGTTATTTCTGGTGAGGCATTCTAATAGCAACGCATTCTCTCAGTTTTATTTACCTGGGAATGTCATAATCTTGCCTTCATTATTTAAAGATTGTGTGGTGGATATAAATTTCTTGGTTGACAGTTTTTTCTTTCACCCCTTTGAATATGCCATCCCACTTCCTTTTGGCTTCATTGTTTTGTTTTGTTTTGTTTTTTTTTTTTGAGACAGAGTCTCACTCTCTTGCCTGGAGCGAGTGCCGTGGCGTCAGCCTAGCTCACAGCAACCTCAAACTCCTGGGCTCAAGCAATCCTACTGCCTCAACCTCCCGAGTAGCTGGGACTACAGGCATGCACCACCATGTCCGGCTAATTTCTTCTATATATATTTTTAGCTGTCCAATTAATTTCTTTCTATTTTTGGTAGAGGTGGGGTCTCACTTTTGCTCAGGCTGGTCTCGAACTCCTGAGCTCAGAATGATCCGCCCACCTCGGCCTCCCAGAGAGCTAGGATTATAGGCGTGAGCCACCGCACCCGGCCTGGCTTCATTGTTTTTGATGAGAAGTCAGCTGTTAATTTGGTGGCGAGGTTCCCTTGTACAGGCTGAGTCATTTTTACTCTGCTGCTTTCAAGAATTTCTCTGTCTTTGTCTTTTAACATTTCAATTATGGTGTATCTGGCTGTAGATGTCTTTGATTTTATCCTACTTGGAATATGTTGAACTTCTTGGATATGTAGATTATTGTTTCTCATCAAATTTTAAAAGTTTTCAGCCATGATTCTACTGAATATTTTTTCTACTTCTTTCTCTTTCTTCTCTCCCTCTGGTAGTTCCATTGTGTGATATCCCACATTTCTCTGAAGTGCTGTTCATTTTTCTTCATTGTTTGATCTGTTCTTTTGAATAGTATACCTGTATTGATCTATCTTCAAGGTCACTGATTTATCCTTCTGCCAGTTCAAACATATTATTCAGTCCCTTCAGTGCATTTTTCATTTCAGTTGTATTTTCCACTCTAGAATTTTCATTTAGTTCATTTTTATAACTTCAATCTCTTTATTTTTATTCTCTATTTGATGAAACATTGTCATCATACCTTCCTTTACTTCTCTAAATATGGTTTCTTTTAGTTCTTTGAATATTTTATAGTGACTGCTATCAAGTCTGTTAAGTCTGACATCTAGGTCCTCTTAGGGGCCATTTCTGTTACCTGAATTTTTATCCCCTGTGTATTGATCATACTGCCCTGTGTTTTTGAATGTTTCAGAATTTTTATGTTGTTGAAAACTGGACATTTTTGATACCATATTATAGCAACTTTGGATACTGATTTTTCTCCTTCCATGCTTGTTCTTGTTATTTGCTTATTTATTTAATATTTTGGCTGGAGTGTTTTAATAAAATCTATTTCCCATGCGGTATGAAGCCTCCAATGTCATTCTTGAGAGGGTTCAGACTTGGGTATGGGCACAGTCACTTTGGGATGACTGGTTTTAGCAGGGCTCTCTTTGTTTCTTTTCCTTATCTCACTGTTAAACTGTCTGTCTCTGTTGGTATCACACCCATTATTTTTTTAAATAATGTTCTGGTACATAAATTGCTCCACAGTCTGATCCAATTAAATTTGGGTCCCATGGCAGGGCCAAGCTTTGAGGTTCATTCTGATCCCAGAAGGGCTCATCTTAGCAATTATCTCTTTACCTGGTTCTCTCTGGTAATCTAGCTGGCTTATTTTGCTTGTCATTCTCATGGAGCTACCAGCCTCCTCTTATTGCTTATCACCAAAATCTCCATTGTTCTTTGAGAGTTTCCTTAGGATTGAACTTCCCTATACTCTGTTCCAAATAAATTCAGTTTCTTTGGGGAGAGCTTCTATGTCTTACGTTATTTTGAATTGCCTCTCTATCTGGAAAAATCTTACAGCCACTCCTCTAGAGCTGACAGCAGGGAAAATACCTTCTTCTCTTGGAATACCATGTTTTATGAGGTGAGCACTGGGCAGAGGAAGAAGCCTGTGGTCTTCTTAGTTTGCCTCTCCCAGTATGGAATATCCTCCCTCTGAGAAAACCGGGGTAAAGATAATTGGGTCCTAGTATTAACAACCTTCTGTACCTGTGGTAGAACTAATGGGGTTATAAGTAGGGCTGGGTGGAGGAAGGGAGTCCCTGATGTCTTGACCACTTTTGCCTGGAAACTAGCCTTTGCAACATGCAGCCAGGAGGGGATGAAAAATGCTGGTAGCCTGCCCAACATAGGTAAATACTATCCCACTTGACTGGCAGCTTAGAGAAGAGGAAGCTCCCTCTGGCCTGGAGCTTCAATCTAACTGAGCTGAGAGATAAATGTAAAGTAGGGAGTTGATCACGGCTTAAGTGACATAGGCTCTCACTATTATTACCAAGATTTAGTAGATCATCTTTTTTCTTCTTTTTTCAAATTTTAAAATATTTAATTGACAAATATAGATCATATGTAATCAAGGTGTATAGTATGATGATTTGATATTCATATACGCTGTGTAATGATGACAATCAAATTAATCAACACATCCATCACCACCCATGCTGTACTGTAGATCACCAGACCTTATTCATCTTGTAACTGAAAGTCTGCAACCTTTGATCAACATTTCCCCTTTTCTCCCACTCCCAGCCCCTGGCAACCACTATTCTGATCTCCATTTTTGTATTTCAACTCTTTTAGATTCCACATATGAATGGTATCATAAAGTATTTGTCTTTCTGTGTCTGGCTTATTTCACTTAGTATAATGTCCTCCGGCCTCATCCATGTTGTTTCAAATGGCAGGATTTCCTTCTATTTTATGGCTGAATTATGTTCTATTGTGTGTATAAGTATCACTTTTTTCATCCATTCATCTGTCAGTGAACACTTGGCTTATTTCTATATCTTGGCTATGCTGCAGTGAACATGGTAGTGCAGATATCTCTGACAAACTGATTTCATTTTATATGGGTATATAGCTAGTAGTGAGATTGCTGGTTCATATGGTTGTTCTAATTTTAATTTTTTGAGAAGCCTCTATACTATTTTCCATAATGACTGTACTATTTTATACTCCTACCAACAGTATGCAAGTGTTCCCTTTTCTCCTCATTCTCTTCAATACTTGCTATCTTTTGTCTTTTTGATTACAGCCATTCTAACAGGTGTGAGGTGATATCTCATTGTGATTTTAATTTGCATTTCTCTGGTGATTAGTGATGCTGAGCATTTTTTCAAATACCTGTTGGTTACTAGTATGTCTTCTGTGGAAAAAATGTCTATTTAGGTCCTTTGCCCATTTTTTGATTGGTTTTTAAATTTTTTTTCTATTGAATTATGTGAGTTTCTTATATATTTTGAATATTAACTCCTTATCAGATATATGGTTTGCAAATATTTTCTCCCATTCTGTAGACTGTCATTTCATTTTGTTGATTGTTTCCTTTGTTATGCAGAAGCTTTTTAGTTTAATGTAGTGCCACTTGTTTATTTTTGCTTTTGTTGCCTGTGCTTTGGTGTGCTAGCTAAAAAATCATTACCAATGCCAATGTCAAGCAGTTTTTTCTATGTTTTCTTCTAGGAGTTTCACAGTTTCAGATCTTACATTCAAGTCTTTAATCCATTTTAAGTTTTGTAAATTTTTAAAAATTTTTAAGACAAGGATCTAATTTTTTTTTTTTTTTGGATGTAGCAATTCAGTCTTCCCAAGATCATTTATTGAAGAGACTTTTCTTTCCCCACTCTGTATTCTTGGTACTTTTGTTCGAGATTGGTTAATCATAATTATTCTTTTTTTGTTGTTTTTTTTGAGAGAGTCTCGTTTTGTTGCCTGGGCTAGAGTGAGTGCTGTGGAGTCAGCCTAGCTCATAGCAATCTCAAACTCCTAGGTTCAAGTGATCCTTCTGCCTCAGCCTTCTGAGTAGCTGGGACTACAGGCATGTGCCACCATGCCCAGCTAATTTTTTTATATATATATATTTTTTTTAGTTGTCCAGCTAATTTCTTTCTATTTTTTCAGTAGAGACGGGGGTCTCGCTCTTGCTCAGACTGGTCTCGAACTCCTGAGCTCAAACGATCCTCCCACCTTGGCCTCCCAGAGTGCAAGGATTACAGGCGTGAGCCACCGCGCCCAGCCCATAATTGTTCTTGAATAAATGTTTCTTCATTTGCTATATGCCTTAGGAAATTTACAGAGACTTTAAATAGTTGCTTATTTTTTAAAATATTTTTCACCAGTGAAAGTTGTTTTGTAGGGGATCAGGTCTATAT
>CAUYSK010018789.1:0-13318 GCA_963575035.1 Avahi laniger
TTTTTTTTTTTTAAGGCTGGTCAAGTGAAGCAGTAGGAGTGGAGAAGGAACAAAGGAATCTGTAACTGGTTGTGATCAATTAGTTGTAAACACCACTGCACTTGGACCAACCTCATTGTGGTTTTTATTTGTATTTCCCTGATGATTAGAGATGTTGCGCATTTTTTCATGTTTGTTAGCCATTAGTCTATCTTCTTTTGAAAAATTTCTGTTCATGTCCTTTGCCCACTTTTTGATTGGGTTGTTTGATTTTTTTCTTGCTGATTTTCCTGAATTCTATGTAGATTCTAGTTACCAGCCCTTTATCAGATGTGTAACATGCAAATATTTTCTCCCATCCTGTAGGTTGTCTGTTTGTTCTCCTGATAGTTTCCTTGGCTGTGCAGAAGCTTTTAAATTTTTATTGTTGCTCTGACTGCCTTTGGGGTCTTCTTCATAAATTCTTTGTGCAGACCAATGTCTGTAAGAGTTGTTGTTTTTGTCAACTACTAAAATAACCTCTAACTTCTCTACACCCTGAAAAAAAGATCTGTATCAGCAGTGTTTTCTTTCAAGCAATATTTCATTTAAATTGAAATAGTCTAATTATGAATGTGTAATAATTGAGAAATTGATTTTGCTTATCAAAAGAGTTACTTTATCCCAATTTGAATGCATGAATTTAAAAAGGTTTTCTGTTTCTATGAAACCTCCAAAATGTGACATCAAAGCTGAAGATCAAAATCAAGAGATGAAATGTGCTTAATACTTAGGCAATTACTAAGTTTTGTTGTAATCAACTTCAGGAATATTTTAATTTAGTTTCTTTTGGAGAAGAAAAATAACAAAACAAAAGCACAAAGCAAAAAGCCACCTGATAATGCATTGCTATTCACAGTAATAAGGCCAAAGAAGCACCGTAGGAAACACTGCTGCAGCTTAATCAATGATCAGCCCTTGCACGTAAGTCAAAGATGCACTCAATTGCTCCAAATTAGGAATAACTGACGTCAAAAACTGGCTTGATTTCTTACTGGTTTCACACCCTGTTGCCTGCAGTGACAAAGTAATAACAAATTCTGTTCCTCCCAAGGCACAAACTTTATTTTGTGTTATTTTTGCTACTTGTGTGCTTCCCTAATTTATGCCAAAGGCAAACAAATACATCCAGAGAGGCTTTAATAGCAGGGTTAATCTCTATGTTGTTATTAGCTAGAGATGACAATAGTGTAGTAATTAATCTTGCATCATTCAGTTCCTGTTCTCTACGCAACTTGGAGCATATGATGTTATATATACTACTGTATCACAGAACAAAAATAGTTATTTCATATAAAATTGACTCAAGGGTTTTAGACTTTTACATATTATTTTCTTGACTCGTAGATTCCCTCATAATAGCCCTGCCCATATCTTTGGATATTATCAACTATATAAATGAAATAATGATTTCTTTTTAAAAGTTGAACTTCGGGAGCAGTCTTTTAAGTGACACAAAATGATGGGAGTTGGGGGAGAAAATTTGTGCAAGATTCACTGATTTTGCAATAAGAGGAAAAGAATTATATATTTTCCCTTAAATATTTGTCTGAAATTGAATATGAAAATGTATGCCTTCACTTCCCCTGATTCTAATATTTGAAGAAGTGGCATTTAAGGCACTAATTTGATATCCTCCTGTCTCCAAGAAAATAGTTATATAGCCAAAGAAATTGTATGCTAAGGAAGAAAGGTAGAATGTTAATGTATTCATTTTAATAGTTACTCCCTCAATAGTTTCTCTCAAGTTGCTGAGCAATATTGACCAGAGTAGGGGAACACATTATGTACCTTGTTCTTCAGGGTGGGAATGAAGACTTGCTTTAGGAGAGAAGTTGTTGACGTGAATTGGGAATAGAGTATTCTCTATAAACCATCCAAAGTGATTCTTCTTCCTAGTTTCCCTCTATGAAATTTAATTCAAAAGCCCAGAAATCTTAGAATGGGATAATTTATCATTGGAAGACTGATCCTATTTCATAGTTTTTGAAAAAAGTGTCTTGAGAAAAAGCATTTGAGGAAAGATAGGAGATAGCATAAAATCTAGCTTAAGAGTCTGACATGTTCTTTCTGAGAAATTGTCAAGTATTGAAAGTTGAAGTTCTGGAATAAAACTTCTAGAATATCTATCAGTTAGAAAATGCTATGCCATTATCCATATTTTCTGTATATCAACCACTGATGCTCTTGAGATAGTAAGTAGTTCCTATTTGTCAAACTGATTTGTACTGTCAGTAACTGTTCCTTGGGTTTTTACCCTTACCAAGTTGTGAACTACTTATGGTCAGGGCTATCTCATTAATATTTATACATTCCAAAAGGATTATCATTGTGTATAAAATATAGCCAAATAATAAATATTTGCTGAGCAAATAAATGTTTGAATCAAGAGGGGAAAGTTTGGTAAATGTTAAGTAGAACTTTCATGTTCAGTGTAGCTGATGTATTCCTATTCTTGGAAGGCTGAGAAGACTTATATAACATATGTGGAAACTCAGTCAGAATATTGACTAACCAGAATGCTCCATTACCTTGCCAGATAACAAGAGTTAGACAGATTTCACAAACTGGTGACCCACATGCTACATTTGGCCTACAGACGTGTTTTGTTTGGCCTAGAGAGGCTTTTTAAAATTTTCAAATTAGTTGCCAACATGTAAAAATTGGTAGTTCTCATATTTTAAAGATCCATATTTCCCAGTTCTCTTAGGAAAATCAGAATAACTGGCAGGTCTGGGCTACTTTTCTGCATAGCAATAGTTGCCTGGAACACCAGGGCCAACACACCCCTAAGACAGATCATGAAATTCTGGGTTCCATAGCCTCATTCTGGCAAGCACTCATTATTTATCTAGGTTACCAGCTTGTTTCATGTAGGCATCTGAGTTTTCAAATTCCTCAGGTAGAAACTGTATATATCTTTTACAAAAGTGATAGTAGAGAAGGGAAGGCAAAATGGAAGATCAATTTTGATTTTGCAGTATCCATTAAAAAATCCAATCCAACACTGATTCAAACTGTTATATTTAGAAATTCACTTCAACATATATGTTTATTCCATTGTTCATTGCTTCTCACTAGTAAGGCTGTGCTGGACCTTTGGCTTGGGCTATGCAGAAATCTCCTAACTGGTGTTTCTATTAATATTTCCTGTTTCTTCCTTCTACAAACTATTCGACAAAATAGATCTTCCCACAGGCCCTCAGAGATCCCCATTGCTGACTGAATACATTTTATAGTGTGTGGCTTTTTATTCAAGTTCTTTCATGATCTGCCTTAACCTGTATTGCAACCCTATCATTTACAATATCCTCGCATATACCAGTGGGGGAACTCTCCATAGTCTGCATGTCATTTTGCTCACACTCTTTCATCTACCCAAAGGCCTTTTGCTGACCTTTAAATTTGGCGTGTATCAATACTCTTCTATTTCCTTGAAATATTTCATCATCTTTCAGCCTAAAATAATATTTTATAAAATTCTATAGTTATTTATCTATAGATCTCTAACGAAGTTCACTATTTTCTGTTTTGTATTGTATATAGATTATATTTAATGACAATAATGACAATTGTTCTCATTTATAAAAAATGATAAAAAACACCTAGGTACCACTAAATCATGGGTCAAGCATCATTGTAAGTTTTTTATATATATGAACTCATTAAGTACTTCCTTGTGAGATTAATGCTATAGTATCATCTTCATTTTACAGAGGAAAAACTTGAATCACAAAGAGGAAAACTGTCTTGTTCAAAATCAAGAGGTGGAAGTGATTTGACTTCAGATTCTCTACTCTTTACCACTAGAACATAATTCTTATTCACTTTATAAAGATTACCTAATGCGATTTTCCATACAGCTATTAATATAAGGGTTCCATCCTGGAAAGGCCATTAGTTGCTCAAATGCTCATGATGTTAAATGATAGAATTTGGATTTGAACACAAGTCTGGTATCATGAGTTTAAATTAATATAAGTTTCTTAAGATAACTTTGTCTATTGTCTCACTTATCCAAATACCTATCATATTTTAAAATGAACAAATAAATAAATATATAAATACCTAAAAAAAATATCTTAGGGTACCCCTTGCTCTTGGGTGATGGAGTGAGCTAAAATGGAAATTTTGTCTAAGTGTTTTGATTTTAAAAAGTTTGCTCCTCACGTCTCACTCTTCCTTTTCTAATTTCCAGCAGACCTCAAGATTGTGGTGGGAAGCCTTCATTTACATGGGCTTTCAATCTATGGCTTAGGTTTGATACTCATTTCTTTTTCAGATGCTGAGAGGTTAAGAGGATCTGCTGGTTCTCCAGTATCAGCTTAATTCTTCCGAGCTACTTGAGGAACAAAACCACCAATTTTTGAGAAGAAATTATAGTTAATGGGTAAGGATGGGTGAGTATGACAGATCAAATTTTTATGGCAAAAGTACAGTATAAGAAAACTCCGAAGTCAAGAATAGTATCCTTGTTGATTAACCACATGCCTTAAGATAGAATTAGCAGAGGAAATGTCAAAAATAGTGTCACAGGCATAGTAGTCTGAAATGTACCTAATATAGGTCCTTCTAACCATCAATCATTCTCTGACTACATAGAACAAAACCTTTAGAAAGATATTCCTTATGATTTTAGACTTTAGAACAGTGTTGTCCAACATTTTTGGCACCAGGGACCAGTTTCATGGAAGATAATTTTTACATGGACTGGGAAGTGGGGTGGAGGGGATGGTTTGGGGATAATTGAAGCTTATTATTTATTGTGTAGTCAAACCTCTCTGTTAACGATAATCTGTTTTTGCAGCCACTTCCCAGCACTAGCATCACCACCTTAGCTCCATCTCAGATCATCAGGCATTAGATTCTCATAAGGTGCTCACAACCTATATCCCTCACATGTGAAGTTTACGGTAGGGCTCATGCTCTTATGAGAATCTACTTCTACCACTGATCTGACAGGAGATGGAGCTCAGGCAGTGATACAAGTGATGGGGAGTGGCTGTAAATACAGATGAAGCTTTGCTTACTCACCTCCTGCTATGTGGCCTATTTCCTAACAGGCCATGGGCTGGTACTAATCCATGGCCCAGGAGTTGGGGATTGCAGCTTTAGAAGATCTTTGTTTGATATAATTATCTGAAGAGATATTTAAGCCATTCTTAGTAATTGGCACAGTAAGTTAGTAGAACATGAGGGAAAGTGATTGATTTGGCTCAGAGCAGTATGCAGGCATGTTGGTCTTGTGAGAAGTAACACTGAAGTAAGGAGGGCAGGCATTGTGAAGACAATGCATATTTTATTTGAGGAGTATCATAAAGTTGAGAAAATGGATGAAAATTATCAGAAAGGATGCCAAGGCAAGGCTGGGTGATTTTCCAATTTTGCACAAGTCTGTGGAGGTTTGCATGTGAGCAAGTTGACTTCCCCTTTCCTACCATCTTGGCCTTTCAGAGTCTTTAGTTATACATGAAAGTATATTCTATAATATTTTAATGTATTATAAAAGTTAACACTTTAAAAATGGAAACTTATGATTTCTGTATTTTCCCTTGGATTCATATATGAACTCAGAAATCACACCTCTTGTTCCTTCCCTGACTTCCCACCTATTCTTAATCGACCAGGTGGGAGCCCATTACCACCTGAGTGTTTGCTTTTCAATAATTTATGCATATAGGTCACTCATGATTCTCTTTGTTATTTTTACTGGTGCTTTTCCTAAAGGCTAACAGAGAACTTTTGGGATTTATCATGTGTGGTAAACCTGTTGCCTCTTTGTCACAGGTTCAAATGTTGACCAGCCTCTGGGGGAAGGCAATTCAGCAGCAGCAGATGCTGTTTTCCTCCTACTCATTCCAGTTTTGACACATGGTTCAGAATATGTGCCAAATATTAACCATTAGCTAACCCCATTTCCAAATCAATGATAAAGTCATTAGAACTATACTCTTCATTTAGCAATCTTTTGTTTAAGGTCTGTTTCTGTGATCTTTATTGGAAGAAGGGGAAAAGAAAGTAAGTCCTTTTGCTTTCCTTTTATACATTGCAATGTTCTTTCCTTAGCATTCTATCAGTTTCTACCCTGCAAACCTATACCTTTAAGTTTATTTATTCCTTAATAGGAAAGAAACCTGTATGTAGAGAAGTGTAGCATTGTCTTAGATATTAAATTAAGGAAAGATGTAGAAAGTATATATATATATATGTAAGAAATAAGACAATCCCACAACCACAGAAATTCTCATATGGTAATGTGCTTGATATATCCTATTTTCATCTTCCCCTTCTCTACTATATACTTTCTCACCAAGCTCTGTGCCCTAGGAGGGGCTGTCCCAGGAGGCTCAACCTTATGGACTGCTTCAGTGAACTCATTTGACTCTAAGCTTCTTCTTGGGTGTAGTCAATGGAAAGCATAGGCATTGGATCAGATGGTTGGAGGACATTTGTTTGGGGTAATGGTTTCCACTGGAATTCTCCCTGTTAGTTTACCATGGAAGGTTAGCTGTACTAACCTCCCATGGTAAAAGGAAGCAGGTACTCCTTTTTCTAAAATGATATCTCTAATAGCTAGATTTATGTAATAAAAATATTTACTTTCCTTGTCAAAACATATGCCTCATTGTCTCAAAATCTTGCCTTCATCTAGATATTTAATTGGGAAGTTATTTAATAAACTAATAAATTACTGCCTTATAATGGCTGAATTTTTTTATCTGTCATTAATTAGTTATGTGGCCTTAAGAATGAAGAATGACCAGCTAACTTTTGAAGGAGTAGGGTCTTACTTTCTTAATGTAAAATTTAAGAGTAGGATGGAGGCTAACTTTTTGGAGAGTTTCTCATTTTTTCAAGTATAGAATTTAGGAGTAGGATAAATCTTCTCTAAACCATCTAGAATTAAAACCGTGTGGCTCTTGAACAGTGCCTATCATGCAGTCATCTGAGTCCATGTACCATGCTAAAGCTATCATAAAAGAAGGATACAAAGTTGGAAGTTACCATAGGATCCTCTTGTTACATCCAGAATCTGAAGATGGGGAATTCGTAAGAACATTTGCCTTTTTTTTATTACTCATGAGAAAATGGTTAGTTGAGGACATTTCTCGGTGAGAGTTGTATCCAGGCTTTACTTCATAGATATTCTTCAAACACACCAGGCAAAATTCATTTGACTGTATGATAATCCAATTTGATTACTACAATATGGATCCAGTGGGAAATCAGTTGATAATATCAAAAAAAAGTGAAATATATAGTCTAAATTTTTTGGGAACTCATAGTAATCCTTGCTATAAAATTGGCTAGTAAAGGGTAACTGTGCATAAGTTACAAAAATATAATTCTGTAATTAAGTCTGATAATAATACTCTGCCTGAAATAGACATATTTGCTAGATGTGTAAGAAAACATTCAAATTGATTTTATTGGTTTATGTAAAGAGTTTGGCAAATGGTTTACAATATTTAAAAAAAAAGCATTGGTGATATCAAAGCAGAATATAAGTCTTAAGTGGAAGGTTTAATTAACTCAAAAGATTGGTTAATAGCTACTAAAGATATTTCTCAATAATGGCATATAAAGATTAAAAGCTCTTATTATAATCTAAGGCAATGGTAATTCTAGTATTTGAGCATCTTTTATACTGTTCTTTTTCAATGGTTACATTCTACAAGCTTGTATAAATCAAATTTGAAGAGAGCTCAAAATCAAAGTTTCTAATGACCTTTTTAGATAGAATATCTGTGTGTGGGTATATATATATATGGGAACTTATGGAATAAACTTAGATCAGTGTCATGTATAATAAATAAAGTAAGCCAACTGAAATTGGATAGATGTCAATTTGATCTTCCAAATTCCCTATAAAGACTTCATTGAGAAACATAATGGCAATTCATACCTGGCGCACTGGAGAAGTGTCTGTGAATGCTATTCAAATGAACAAATGCCAATGACTAAGAGAAAAGTCAAGTATTATAAATGATATAAGAATACATTTGTCATTTTGTAAGCATTCATTTCTTTTGTACATTTCAAACTGAACTAATTATTTGTTCATGTTTTAAAACCAAAGTATAAACCCAATCTATCTTTTGGGGTGGTAGATCGTATCCAAATTTGCAATATTAGGTCTAATTTAGACATAATTTTAGTCATAATACCCTATATTCCTTTTTCAATGTCCTAACCTAATCCCCTTGGTTAGATTTTTTGATCTTTCTAAGCTTCAGTTGTGTCTTCTATGAAATAGGCATATCAAATAGTAACTACTTGACAGAATATTCTAAAGATTAATTGGGAAATGCACACAAAACTCAGAATATAACACTGAGCACATAGCAGGTACTCAAATGTAGATAGTTGCTGTTTTTGTTTTTAGTTAATCTGGTCCTAGAAACATAAGAAGAGTTGTTTTTAAATAAACTTTTTTGGGGAGGCAGTTTTAAGTTCCCAGCAAAATTGGGCAGAAAGCACAGAGATTTCCCATATTTACTATTCCTTTACATGCGCATAGCTTCCCCATTATTAAAATACCCCACCAGGATGTTACAGTGTTTACAAATGGTGAACCTCATTGACACATCCTTCTTACCCAAATCCATATTTTATACAACACCAAGAATGAAGCCTAGTATAGTCTATGGGTTTGGACAAATGTATAATGACCTGTGTCTCCTATTATATTAATAGCATCATACAGTATATATTCATTCCTCCCTAATTTCTGGCAACCATTGATCTTTTTACTGTCTCCAGAGTTTTGCCTATTCTAGGTCATATAGCTGGGATAATACAGCTTGAATACCTTTTCAATTTGGCATCTTTCTCTTAGCATATCCATTTAAGTTTCCTCCATGTCTTTTCATGGCTTGATAGCTTATTTTCTTTTAGTGTTGAATAATATTCAAAGTGATATTCATTCACCTATTTAAGGACATCTTGGTTGTTTCCAAGATTTGACAATTATGCATAAACTTCTATACACATCCCTGTACAGGTTTTTGTGTGGATATATCTTTTCAATTCTTTTGGGTAAATACCACATAGCACAATTGCTAGCTTGTAGGGTAAGAATATGTTTAGTTTGTGAGAAACCCCCAAACTGTCTTCCAAAATGCCTGTGCCCTTTTTGCATTCCCTCCCGCAATGAATGAGAGTTCCCATTACTCCACATCCTTTCTACAATTGGTGTTAATGTTCTGGATATTGGCCATTCTAACAGGTGTGTAGTGGTATCACATTGTTGTTTCAAGTTGCATTTCCCAGATGATACATGATGTACAGCATCTTTTCATATATTCACTAATCATCTGTGTAGCTTCTTCAGTGAGGTGCTTGTTTATATCTTCAGCCCATTTTTTAATTTGGTTGCTTGGTCTCTAATTGTTGGGTTTTAAGTGTTTGTATATTTTGGATAACAGTCCTTTATCCATACCTATGTCTTTTGGAAATATTTTCTCCTGGCTGGTGTCTTCTCTTTTTAATCTCTTGACAGTGTCTTTTGCAAAGAAGTTTTTTTAAAATAAAATCCAGCATATAATTCATTCTTTCATGGATCATCCCTTTGGTACTGTATCTAAAAAGTTAGGAAAAAAAATCTAGATGATTTAAGGTTTTGTGCTATGTTACTTTCTAGGAGTTTTATAATTTTGTATTTTATATTTAAGTCTGTGAACCTTTCTGAGTTAATTTTTGTAAAGGGATTAAGGTCTTTGTCTAGATTCATCTCCTCTGCACGTGGATGTTCAGTTATCAAAGCATCATTTGTTGACAAGATTATCTCTTTGACATTCTATTGCCCTTGTTCCTTTGTCAAAGTTCAGTTGACTAAATTAATGTGGGTCTATTTCTAAACTGACACTCTATTCTGTTGCATTGATCTACTTGTCTATTCTTTTGCCAGTACAACGCTGTCTTCATTACTGTAGCTTTATAGTAAGTCTTGCAATTAGGTAGTGTCAGCCCTCCAACTTTGTTCTTCTCTTTCAATATTTGTTGGCTATTCTAGGTTTATTGCTCCTGTATATAAACATTAGACTAAATTTGTCAGTATCCATAAGACCAACTGCTGACATTTTGATTGGGAGTACGATGACTGTATAAAGCAAGTTGAGAGGAACTGGCTGACATCTTGACACTATTGAGTCTTCCCAAACATAAACATGGAATATTTCTCCATTTATTTGGTTATTCTTTGATTTCTTTCATCATAATTTTGTAGTTTTCTTAATATATAACTTGTACTTTTTTTAGATTTATACTTAAATATTTGAGTTTTTGGGTGTTCATATAAATGATAGTGCAATTTTAGGTTCAATTTCCACCTGCGTATTACTGTTACATAAGAAACAGATTGACTTTTGTACATTAACCTTGTATTCTGCCACCTTGTTATAATCACTTATTCCAGGAAATTTTGGCAATTCATTCAGATATTCTACATAGATGATCGTGTCATTTGCAGACCCAAACTGTTTTATTTCTTCCTTAACAATCTGTACACCATTTATTTCCTTTTCTTGTCTTATTGCATCAGTTAGGACTTCCAGAATGATGTTGAAAAGCACTGGTGAAAAAGAACTTCTTTGCTTTGTTTTTGATTCTAGTGAGAAAACTTTGAGTTTGCTACCATTAAGTATAATGTTAGCTGTAGGGTTTTTTTTTTGTTTTTTTTATTTTTTTTGATCGATATTCTTTATTGTTGCAGTAGTTCCCCTCTATCTTCTTAGTTTACTGGAAGTTTTTTTTTTTTTCCCATTGTGAATGGTCGTTGGAGTTTGTGAAATACTTCTTCAGCATCTATTGATAAGATCATGTGATTTTTCTCTTCCTTGGCTTGTTGATGTGACGAATTATATTAAGTTTAAATGTTGAATCAGACTTATATATCAGAGATAAGTTCTATATAAGGTATATAATTCTTTTTATACATTGTTGGTTCTCATATGCTAATATTTTGTTGAGAATTTTTGCATCTATGTTCATGAGAGGTGTTAGTTAAAGTTTTATCTTCTTGTAATGCCTTTGTCTTGTTTTGGTGTTAGTATGATACTGGCCACATAGAAGAAAGTAGAAAGTATTCCCTCTGATTCTATCTGAAGGCTATCCTAGAGAATGAGTATAATATCTCCCTTAAATGTTTGGTAGAATTCACTTTTAGTGATATATATTTTTGCACCATGGGCTATAGTTTGAAAGTTTGTCCCCTCCCAAACTTATGTTGAAATTTAATTGCCATTGTAACAGTATTAAAAGGTGGGATGTTTAAGAGGTTTTTAGGCCATAAGGATAGTCTTCATGGGTGGGATTGGTACCCTTATAAAAGGGCAAATTTTGCCCCATCTTGTCCTCTTTTGGCCTTTCTGCCTTCCACTTTGGGATGAAGCAGCAAGAAGGACCTTGCCAAATTTTGCCACCTTAATATTGAACTTCCCAGTATCTAAGACCATGAACCAGTAATTTTTTTCATTATAAATTAATCTGTGATATTCTATTATAGTAGCACATATGGACTAAAACAGAAAATTGGTACCAAGGAAGTAGGGTAATTAAATGCCTGAAACTGCAGAAGCAGCTTTGAAATGGAATAGTAGATAGAGGTTGGAATAGTTTTAAAGTGAATGCAAAGTAAAGCCTGCATTGCCATGATCAGAACATTAAGGGTCATTCTGGTGAAGGTTCAGAAGGAGACAATAACTGTAGGGAAAGTCTGAAAATTTTTAGAGATTACTTAAATAGTTGTGATCAGAATGTTGGTAGAAATGTAGAGGCAATTCTGATGAATTATCTGATGGAAAGGAGGAACAAGGAATTGGGAACTGAACAAAGGTCATCCTTGTTATAAACTGACAAGGAACTTGGCTTAATTGTGTCCATTCCTGTGGAAGATAGAATTTAAGAGTGATAAACTAGGATACTTGATGGAAAAAAGATATCTAAACATCAAACTATTCAGGGTGCTGCACGGCTTCTTTCAATTGCATCTAGTAAAATATGAAAAGAGAAAAATAATTTAAAGATGGGATTTATAATTAAAAGGGAAGAACAACATATAGATTTGGAAACTCTTAGCAACATTTGATAAGGAGATTAATATGGATAGAATAAAGCCAGAGGTTATTCATCAGGATAAAGGGAGAATGGCCCCAAAAGCACTTCAGAGATTTCCAGTGTTGCCCTTCCAAGCACAGGCCCAAAACTTCCTCCACCTAGATTTCAAAGAATGTAGTGGATAAACTTGGGTGCCAGCAGACATTTGTCATGGGGGGATGGGGGAAGCCACCACAGACAGCCTCCACTAGAGTAATGCTTATTGGAGCCATGGGGAAAAGCCACTCCCAAGATGCCATAACTATAGAGCTACCAGTGTGCAATGCCAGCCTAGAAGAGCTGCAAGCACAAAACTCCAGAGTTGCTGCATGGGCTAAGCCCAGCGAAACCATAGAGGCCGGGGTGCCTGAGGCCTTGAGGGCCCAATCCCCATCCCCCAGTGTGTCTAGAAGGTTAGACATGGAATAAACAGCTCTTACCAGGCTTTAGAATTTAATATTCTTCAACCTGTTGGGTTTTGGACTTGCTTTGGAACTGTTACTCCCTTCTTATTTTTCCTTTTGAAATGGAAATGTCTATCCTATGCCTGTCCAACTGCTATAATTTGGAAGCAATTAACTTGTTTAATTTCATACATTCACAGCTGGAGGGAAATTTGCCTCAGGATGAATTGTGTCTGGAGTCTCACCCATAGCTAATTTAGAGGAGACTTTGGAGTTAAGGCTTTTGGGGCTGTTGGGATGGAATGAATTATTTTGTATGTGAGAAAGACAATTTTGGGGAGAACAGGGGTGGAATGCTATGGTTTGAATGTTTTCCCCCTTTAAAACTCATGTTGAAATTTTTTTTTTTCATATACTTTTTTTTTTATTTTTTTATTTCAGCATAATATGAGGGTACAGATGTTTAGGTTACGTGTGTTGCCCTTGCCCTCCCTCCGCCCCTCAGTCCAGATTTCAAATATGTCCATCCCATTGCGTGGTGCACATTACACTCTTTGTGTACCCATATACCCGTCCCCGGGGGCCCGGGGGGGCCCCCCCCCGCGGGCCGGGGGGGGGGGGGCCGGCGCGCGCTCGGCGACGTATAAATGTGTACACAAAGAGTGCAATGAACACCATGCAATAGGATGGACATATTTGATACCTGGACTGAGGGGGGCAGGGGGGCAAGGGCAACACACGTAACCTAAACATCTGTACCCCCATATTATGCTGAAATAAAAAAAAAAAGTAAGCAAAGG
>CAUYSK010018791.1:0-11879 GCA_963575035.1 Avahi laniger
CTTTGCCTATACTCTTTATAAACTTTATAAAACTTTATCTTTGTCTCAGTGTATTCTTTTATTTTTTCCATTTTCCATTTTTCTCTATTATTTTCTTATCCCTTGCAACTCTACCAAAGGGACCCGGTTTTTTGTGGGGAGCACTGGCCACGTTCCCTGCAGACTTAGTACCCCATAGCTGCGCTTAAGCTGGACTCTCCGGAGCGCTGATTCCACTTTCTCCTTCCTCTGTGAGCCGGGCTTATCCTTCAGTTTTTTCTACAACCTAGAAATGAATTCATATTTGTCAGTATTTGGGTAAATCAGACACATAAATCATGTAAGAGCCTAGATCAGCCCCCAGCATAGCCTGACTCTTGCCTATTTCTTTTCCCACTTTACTAAATTAATTATGTTGACACAGAATACCCTGTGAATGGAGCCTTTCAGGAGAGACTCCAACATTGTACTTCTACAGAAGCTGGTGGGACAGGCTGGGGTCCCAGTGAGGATCCAAGCTTCTGGCCACATTTTCCAGTTGACCTGTGTGTGGCAGATGGATCCAGGAAAGATCCTAAAGCCCTGGAAGGGACTATTAAGAGAGGGCACGATCGGGTAGATCAGAATGCTATGACACGTGTTCATCACGTCATCAGTCACCTTCTGAGTCAGATTCTCAGGGTGAAGCCTGTGCACTGGGGCCGCAGACAGTGCGTGCCTGGGAAGCCTCTGAGGAGGAGTGAAAGATGAAGGTCTGGCTCAGGGTCAAGTCTCCTGTCTGACGGAACATGACGTTTCTGCAGATGTGAGATTCTGTGCCCTTCCTCAGCAGAGCACCACTGAAATTTTTTGAGGACCATGCATAAATAGGCCTTCTGTTTGGAATTTCTCAAACAATAAAAGAAAACATTTTTTGCAGTTTCACACTGAGTGTGAGAGTAAGCAACTTAAGTGAAAATGTCATAGAAGGGAACTCTGGGGCCCTGTTCATCTCCAGAAACCTAAAAAAAAATCCTGGTACAGCCTGTTAGAATTAACCTTATCAAAACTTGATTTTTTTTTCCATACAGATTCATCTTTTATGGGGCCTTTATTTTGTTGCAGATTTTGAAGAATTAATCAATTATTTTTACCTTTGTGATAGCAACATCAAACTTCCAAACCCCAAGTGTTAATGATGTCATCCCCACTGTAGTTCTTAATTGCTTATTAACTTTCTGCTATGGGCTGAATATTTGTGTTCTCCCAAAGTCATGTGGGGAAACTTAATCCCCAGTGTGAGAGTGTTAGATGTGGGGCTTCTGGGTAAGTGACTAAGTCAGGAGGGCTCTGTTCTCATGTAATTCGTGTCCTTGTGAAGGAGGTTGAAGGGAGCACCCTTGTCCCTTCTGCCATGTGAGGACACAGCAAGAAGCCAACAGGGCCCTCACCAGACACCAAATTTGCTGGTGCCTTGATCTTGGACTTTCCAGACTCCTGAACTATGAGCAACAAATTTCTGTTGTTTATACGGTACTTAGTTTAAGGTGTGTTGCTTTTCCCCCATAGCATCCTGAAGGGACTAAGACACTTTCTTGTGCACGTTGGTCTATTTCTGAATTTTTAGGTCCACTGATCCATCGATCTTTTCATGAATCAACATTTCTCACAGGGCTGGAAAACTACTTTTTTTTTCTTTTTCAGAGTTTTCTTGGCTGTTCTTATTTGTGTCTTCATCGGTAAGATTTTCTGTAGTAACACGCCTACCTGCAATACTTAATGGTATCCGTATTGGAACAAATTAAAGTTATAAATCACCTAAGAAAAAATTGATATTGGTAATATTGAATTTTTCTACCTAAGAACATGATGTTATTTTCTGTTTGTTTATGTCTACATTCATATATTTTAACTTTCTATGGTTTTTCTCATATGCCATACGCATTTTATTAGATTCATTCTTATGTAGTTTATTTTATTTTATCCTATTAAATAGTAAACTGAGGCACGGTAAAAGTTTTAAAGAGCTTATTTAATTCAGAAGCAATTCTGTCTGCAGTGCGGGCCAGCTGCTCCTTGCACTTGCTCTCACGGGCCCCGGGTGGCCGAACCGCACAGCGCGGAATGTCTTTGGCCTGTTGTCCCGGTCCTGCTCTCTGGCAGTGGCCTTCGCTCGCCCCTTCTGCGCCCAGCTCCCAGGCTCAGGCCCCGGTGAGAGGCTGTCGCCTGCCACAGTGAGCAGGCGGCAGCGGCTGCTTCTCCTTGGTTGCCGCATGTCTCTGCTCGTGCTGCACGGCCGCGCTGCTGCGCGCGGTGTCGGCCCCTGGTGGGCACCAGGTCGGGCGGCGGAGCCGTCTGCGTCTTCCTTTCCTGAAGGATGTGGGAGAGGCTACTTGTGTTTCACAGATGCACTAGGAGCATTGCGAGTCTGATTCCTGGGCAGGAAGAGAGGCTGGGGTGTGACCTGGCTGTGCAGGGTGACCATCAGCCTGGGAATCCTGCCTGATCTACTCCTCTTACCTCCTCTGACTTCTGATGTCTCTGTCCTTCTCTATCCCAGAGGCTTAGACACTAGATGGAATGTGAACTTAGATCAAAGGTATTGGATGCTCTTTCTCCTACATCTCAGTGGAGATCTTCTGCCAGATATATCCCCAAGTCTTTTAAGTATTTCATGTTTTTAATACTACTGTAATTGAGATTTTTTAAAAACTAATTTTTATTATTTATGGTTAGTGATTAGAAAGATAATTAGTTTTAGGATTTTTGTACATGCTATCATATTTAATGTGTGTGTATATAATTGAAAAATAAAAATTCAATATATTTATGTCATATAACATGATTTAAAATATGCATACTATAAAATAGCTGATTTTAGCTAAATAGCAAATTCATTACTTCCTATGTTTTTCAGTTTTTTGTGGTAAAAACACTTAAAATCTATTCTCAGTGATTTTAAAGAATGCAATACATTGTTATTAACTATAGTTCCCATGTTGTACCCTAGATCTCTTGAAGATATTCC
Source organism: Avahi laniger (assembly GCA_963575035.1). Taxonomy (NCBI): domain Eukaryota; kingdom Metazoa; phylum Chordata; class Mammalia; order Primates; family Indriidae; genus Avahi; species Avahi laniger. The sequence continues at coordinate 2,987 of CAUYSK010018791.1, forward strand.
TCCTTTCAAACTGAAATTTTGTAGCATTTGACCAATATCTTCTCAACCCCTCTCTGTGATACCCAAGTAACTAACATTCCACTCTACTTCTAAGAGTTCAACTTTTTTAGATTCTACATGTGAGTGAGATCAAGTGGTATTTGTCTTTTTGTTCCTGGCTTATTTCAGTTAACATAATGTCCTCCAGGGTCATCCATGTTGTCAGAAATACCAGGATTTCCTCCCTTTTATGATTGAATAATATTACATTCTGTATCACATTCTTTATTCACTCATTCATTGAAGGACACTTACGTTGTTTCCATACCTTGGCTATTGCGACTAATGCTGTAGTACACATGGGAATGCAGATATCTTTTTAATATAATGAGTTTATTTCCTTTAGATGTCTACCCAGAAATGGGCTTACTGTATCGTATGGTAGTTTTAATTTTTAAAATTTTAAAATTTTTATTTTATAATATTTTTTTCATTTTATTTATTTATTTATTTTTATTTCAGCATAATATGGGGGTACAGATGTTTAGGTTACGTGTGTTGCCCTTGCCCCCCCTCCCCCCTCATTTTGAGGGAAAATTAAATTATAATTTTTAAGGAACTCTATACTGTTTTCCATAATAGCTGTACAAATTTACATTCCTACCAACAGTATGTAAGTATTCCCTTTCCTCCACATCCTTGCCAACACTTGTTATCTTTTGGCTTTTAATAATGGGCCTCCTAAGGGATGAAAGGTGATATCTCGTTGTAATTTTGACTTGCATTTCCCTGATGAACAATGTTGAGCACATTTTCATGTATCTTTTGGTCATTTTTATGCCTTCATTGCAAAAATGTCTATTCAGCTCCTTTGTACATTTTTAAAATAGGGTTTTTATTATTGTATTTGCCTTTGAGTTGTGTGAGTTTCTTATATATTGTGGATATTAACTCTTTATCAAATATGTGCTTTAAAATATACTTCCTTCCATTCTGTAAGTTGCCTTTTCACTTTGTTATATTTCTCAGCTCCCTCTCAAATTCCTTAACAACTCCCTAACATATTTCCGTGTGTCTGTATCAAGCTTATTCTGTTGATTTTCACTGGAAAATGGATTTATATCTGCTAATATTCCCCAACAACTACTATATATAGTTTTTCCTTTGATGTGTGCATTGAAAACCCATCACCAGGCCATGTACGATGTCTAACACCTTATTTCTACTCCAGCTCTGCCCCGGGCACAGGCTTTTCCTTTTTATTAAAATCTCATTCTTGCCAAGCTAACTCCAGAGAAAGTTTCACTGATCAGATTGCTCAGAGAAGCTTTCCAGTACTTCCAGATTCTTATAAGCCACACATGTTATAATTCCCTGGCCTCTGAACTCCTCCAGTAAACAATTAATAAAAAGAACACAGGCTTGTTGACTAATAATTCAATTGGCAATTGCCATTTGACTACATTATAAGCTCCATGAAGACAGAGGCTCAGTCTCCTGCTCAGCATTTTGTTTTTTTCATTGCTCAGTATAATGCTTAAAACTCTGAAAAATTGAATAGAGAGATCAGCTTCTGGAATTGTTGAATGCAAACCATAATAATCCTATTTTCTGCTGTGAAATGATGAAAATATTAGTAAAACAACTATAATCAACCATTTCACAAATCTAAAATTTGCCAAACCCACAGGAAAAACATGAAAATTATCTATCCAAGAGAAACTACAGAACTTTGTTAAGATAGCAATATTTGTGGCATTTTAACATGGTGGTGATTCCATCAACCCTCCCGCTCTAGATCAGTGGAGAGCACGGACCTCTTTTGCAGCTCCTTTAAAAACCCCTGTCTGTCTTTGCCCTCATGTTCCCTGCAGCACTGCTCACAGCAGCCAAGATAGGAAACAAACAAAATGTCCTTTGGCAGATGAACAGGTACAAAAAAAAAAGTGGTATATATACACAATGGAATGTTATTTAGCCATAAAATAGAGGAAAATCTTGCCATTTATGATAACATGGATGGAGTTGAAAGACATTATGCTGAGAGAAATAAGCAAGGCACAGAAAGAGAATTACTGTGTAAAATCATTTATACATGAAATCTAAAATAGTCAAACTGATAAAAGCAGAAAAAAGGATGGTGTTTTCCAGGAACTGAGAGGAGGGGCAAATGGGGTGATATTGATTAAAGAATACAAAGTTTCAGTTATGCAAAATAAATTCTGTGATCTAATGTGCACCTTGGGGATGATAGTAAATACTGTATTGTGACTTGAAATTTGCTAAGAGGGTGGATCTTAAATTTTAACACACATACAAATGGTAACAATGTAGAGGTGTTATATACATTAATTAGCTGAACAGTGGTCATCATTTCACAATGTGCAAGTATATCAGAACATCAAGTATGCCTTAAATACATACAGCTTTTGTATGTCAATGATATCTCAATAAAGCAATTGGGCCAACAAACATAATATCACTAAAGGACAGTCAATATTTGGTCAACACTAATAGCTACCCAGAAAATCTCCATCCCCAGGGTTCTGTGGATGTTTGGTTCGACACAGAGCTCAGATGAGCATTAAAACATATGTGCAAAAAAAATTGTACATGAAAGTTCACAGAAACATTATTCCCAATAGAGAAAAAGAAGAAACAACCCAAAGTTCATAAACAGACTTTTAAAATGTATATCTATGCAATGGTATATGATTCCGCATGGAAAAAGAATGAAGTATGGATACATGCTAAAACACAGATGCATCTTGAAAAGATTATGCTAAGGGAAAAAAGCCAGTCACACAAGAGCACGTACTGTGTGATTCTACTGACGTGGAATATCCTGAATAGGCAACTCTATAGAGACAGAAAGCAGACTTGTGGCTGCCTAAGCCCAGAGACTAGGGCAGGTGTGGAGTGATTGCCACTGGGTGTGAAGTTCCTTTTGTGGATGTAAAAAGGTTCTAAAACTAGATGGTAAAAATGTTTTCACAGCTCTGTAAATACACTAAAAAACAAATGAATGGTAGACTTCAAAAGATAAAGTTTTATTATATGTGAATTCTTAATATATCTCAAAAAGCTGCCAGAAAAAAGTAAGCGAAAAGTAACTGCACATTGTAAAAACAAAAATTACTTTTTCTGCTCTATTACCAAATTAGGGCATTGGGCCTTCAGTTTGCAGCAGGCAGAGCAGTGTCAGGATATACGGTTGTCTTGGTCCATGGAACAAAGTGGCTGACAGTTGGGAAACTAATTAATTAGTACAGTGATGTTCACCAGCCACCATCTGGGACCGTAACAAAGTACCGTGTGAACTGTAAGGAGCAGAGGTTGAAAAAAGTTACAAAGGGACCCAACCGAATAAGGATTCTTTGGGTGGCCCTGGCTTCAGGAGAGCATCTGGGAAAGAAGTCTGTCCTATAAATGTGTTGGATCCACTGCTTGTGTCTGTACAGGATGAAAACCACAGGGCCACTGGTCCAGATCCTAAGTCCAAAGCCCAAAATACTAGGAAAGGCTAAAAAACTTACCAGTCATGAGGAGTTATTTCATAACTCATCATACAAGTTACTTCAATTACAAACAAGTTACTTCATGACTTTGTTATGAAGTACACAAGAACAATATCCAGATCCTTTTGCTTTGTGGTGACTGTACTTCTCCATTTCCAGAATAATATATACAAAATATATATTTTAAAGCATTTGCAAGCTCTAGCCAATGAGGAAACTTAGACAAAGATAGAGTAAAATACTCATTTGACTTCCATCCCAATAAGTTGCCTGAATCAGAATTTAAACCCAGGTTGTTTGTCAAGAAATAATTCTTACTCAGAATACTAAGGTTGTGTATGTTTCCTTGATCCAGAAATGAGATTACAATAGAGCCAACCATCAATATCATTGTAGAGTACTGCTGTGAGCTATGCTATGGGTTCAGACACATGAATGAGACATAAAACACTGCAGGTTACTTGCTGATTATGATCATATTGTGATTCATTTAATAATAAATGAAATGATAATAGTTAATGACAATGCAATCATTATTAAATTATACTCCAGTATAAGACAAATACATAACAGTCCATCCAAAATATATGGAAATAAGTGCATTGAATAATTATTGGAGAGATTCATAATGAGACTAGAGGTGACATTGCAACAATTTTTAAAGCAGAAATTGTTGAAGGCCTTGAATTTTTTTCTGCTATCTGAAACTCAAGATAACAATGTAACCTTTTTCTTAAAGATGTCTTCCATTACTTCAACAGAGAAAATAATCTCAGCATAATCGACAGACAACAGAGGTTTTCTGTCAAAACAGGAAAGCACATAATACACCCAGCATTAGAGAAAAGATACTAGCATTCTAGTCACTGCCACTCAGACACATGGTTTCTATACAACAGTTGATCATTGTATTATAGTTCCATTTAATTATTATGAAGATTTTATACCAACATTTTTATTTTCCTGAAAATTGTGTCCATGATTTAAGTGGAGATTAATTTCAGAATGATAATCATAGAAAATTTAAGTATCAGCTTAAATTTACTAAAATAAACATTAACTGCCATCCCCATGGATTCAATTATATTGGGAGATGACAGGGATCAGTGTCTAGGACCACCAGTCTATTTCCAAGAGGTCATCTGTTGCCTCAGGAATTACTTTTCCATCCTGAGTATATTTGGCACTGGACCAGTTTTAAATTCAGAATAATGCCTTTTCCAGACATGAACACTTTACACAGACTCCTGATAAGAGTCTCCCTTACAGACTCTGCCTCTCCTACTGAAATCTAAAACATTCCCCTTACTCCTTTCTGGTCTTGGTATGACGGCTTGGGCAGTCAGTGTATACGTGGAAGGGAAGAAAGGAAAACCCTGAAATAAAGTCTTGCAATTCCATGACCTCACTTCCCCACAGAACTGCAATTAATCTATGGTGGCAATGAGAGTGCACACTTGTCGCTCCATAAATTAATATAACTATATTAGAGACAGAAATGGTGCCAGGAGTTTCGCAGGGCTTTGCCCTGAAGGAATATGTGAACGTCTTAGTTTGCATATCAGGAGGGCATCTCTGAAAGATCAGTGGTGGCTGCATCCCAAGATGGCGCCACAATCCTCAGCACCTGTGGTTCTGACTTGCTTTGAAAGGCAAAGCAGGTCTGCTAGGACCCACAGGGTGAGAGCCGATCAAAGAATGCCTGCCCGACAGACAGACATCTGTGGCTAAAACAATTAGCCCAAGGAACGGTTCCTGCTTAAACTCCTGACTACCTGTCTCCATCCATGATAGCTTGATAAAGAAAATATGGAGCCACTATATTTCTGTTTAACCCTTCTGTTAAGTGATAAATTTACCTTAGAACTTACAAGTAGTCTTTGAAAGATTTTGTAACCATTTGTTCACTTAGATAGAGCTAGTTAAGGGATCTAAAGAAGCCTTTTGAAAAACTTTTAACCTAAGAGGAACTACATGTTGTTATGTAAATCTGTTACCCCTGGCAACCGATCACTGTACCTATAAACACCCATGTGAAACTTCACTCTTGGCCTTTTGTGATTGATGGAGAGATCCGAGGATCCCTGAGTATCCTGCTTTTGTCTATTATCTTTATAAATCTATAAAACTATACCTTCATCTCTGTGTATTCTTTTATTTCCATTATTTTCCTTTTTCTATTATTTTCTTATCCTTTGCGATGACCCCTACCTAAGGAACCTGATTTTTTGCTGGGAGCGTAGCTAACTCCCCACACACACTAGTGGAGTTGAGATTATATCTGAAAAATTCTATTTTTGTCATGAATACCCCGAATAATTGCAAGTTCCTCCAATCAGCATCTGCATGGATACCATGAGAGTGTTTGGGAGAGGTACTTCCTTTTCCATGGTCATCGGAGGAGATAGGATGTCATGTGGAAGAGAGCAGGAAATGCTGAGGTCTGACATGAGGGACTGGCAGTGAAGCATGTGTTGTGCACTGGACGATGTGCTTCCCTGAGAAGGTCTTTTACCCAAAATCTAATACTTTGTGAATTCTTGAGCTCCTGTGATGCCCCTTTATTTAAGTTATGGGAAGAAAAAGGAGGTGACATGATGAAACTAACAAAGTTGCATCAATGGGTTAGATGCAGAAGATTGAACATGGTATCATAAATTTATACTAAAATCATTAAAGAACAATTAGCAAAACTCAATGTACATTCATTTGGAAAACAAGATGATATGGAAATTTTCTAGGAAAATATTCTTTACCAATATGGACCCCTGTTTTGATTCAAAGTCTAAACATAATAATGTCCATAGAAGCAGAAAAGTCTGTAAAAGAGGCTCTCACAAATAAAGGTCCAGAATCAAGTGGTTTAACAGAGAAATTCCACAGTCATTTTAGATATCACATAAATCAAAGCTTTTCACAATTCAAGAACATTACAGTGGAAGTATATGGAAATCAAATGGAACACTCATAACAAAATCTTCTAAAATTGTACAAAATAGAATATTACAGAAAAATCTCATCTCTGTCTACACATAGAAACATGCAAGGTAAAATACTAGCAAAGAAATTCTAACTGATTAATAAAAAAATATATAGTGACAAAATGCATTTTACACTTGGAATTCTAGAGTAATTCCATATTAGAAAATCCACTGATAAGGTTCACCATTTTCATAGAGATAAATATAACAGTCATATGACCATGTTTATAGATGCAAAAATGTTTATTTAGGAGAATTTAGCATGCATTACTGTTCATTTAAAAGCATCAAAATTATGAATTGATAGATCTTTTCAAACTAGATGTTGGGGAATTTCCATACCAGTTCTGCTTAAAACCGCAAAGCAGCTAAGTAGAGCAAGCAGGTAGAATATGCACCAGCTAGCTGAAACCACAAAACAGTCAAGCAGAGTTATAAGCCTGTCATGACTGTACTGCTTGTTGGAAACCTATCATAACTATACTGTTTGTTGTAAGCCTATCATAACTGTACTGCGTGTAAGAACTGCTATTAATTGGCTAACTTTTAATACTTTTACTAATTGGTTAACTTTTATGCTTGTGTGTGTTATTGGATAAGACTAATCCCCCCAAAAATGTATAAAACCTGACAAAAACCAGGAAGAGGTGCTCAGAATTTAGAGACTTGTCTCCTCTGGACCTGCCGGCATTAACAGATTAAACACTGACTCTCCAACTGTCTGCGTGCGACTTGGTTATTCCCCTGGTACTGGTCATTGTAACGCTTGCCGTAACATTTGGTTCCCTGACCGGGAAACCAACCGTGCTGGCCCCTTGAAGCCACTGGATTGGGGATGGGTGTGGCAGATGGCAGGACCTCTGCAACTGCAGCGAGTTGGCGCCACCCGCTTCTTTGCGGAATCCCCGCTCCTCGGGAGTCCCCGCCAGCTGCGGACCGGAACTCACCCCGACACGGTAGAAAGAAGGACCAGTCAGACCGGTCTGGAAGTCGACAAAAGGCAAGGTCCTGGGACCCTGTTTGGCCTACCAGTAAAAGAAGAGTGGCTTCCTAGATGGAAGAGGAACTTGATCACCTCCTAAGGTTAGGGACTCCCCGGGGTGGAAATGTGCTAATCTCTTGTTTGTTTGTTTAAATCTGTTTGAGTGGAGCTCGGTGACTGTTTGCGGTCATCATGCCTGTGGTCCCACGGCTTCGGCTACGGGATTTGAGTGGGTCCTAATCTGCGGTTCTGTGGCAGCGTCCTATGGCGTAACGGCGATTCACTCCCCATAATAGGAAGCGACCGAGCCCAGGGTTTATATGGGTACACCTTAGCCAAGATGTGCCTAAGGTCCCACGAGGGACACAGTCAGGCAGACACCTGAAAGTCCTGTCCCTTGTTTGTCTTGTGACACTGTTCATAACGAAAGGGGAGGGTCAGGGGAAGGGAGAAACTCCGAAACTAGTGAAAGGAGACTGTTGTAAAGGAGAGTGTTGTCGGTGGTGTAAAGAAAAAGGTCGCTGGTTTGGAAATGAGCAGGTCAGAGTCCAAACCAACGGTCCTAAGGTGCATGCTGAAAAACTTTAGAAAGGGCTTTAGTGAGGATTACTGGGTCACCATGACGTCAAGTAAATTGAAAACCCTATGTGAACCAGAATAACCAATGTTTGAAGTAGGCTGGAACCCTTGACCCCTCCATTGTTGGAGCTGTCTGGAAAATAATAACAGGGCCCCATGTCCACCTGAATCAGTTTCCGTAGATAGATTCCTGGCTGGAGATCGCCCAAACTTTGCCTCCTTGGGTTCGGTTCTGTGCAGAAAAGGGACAGAGCAGGGTTCTAGTGGCCCAAGAAACCAGAAATCTCAAGCCTGTGAGTCGGGTACCCCCCATCCATCAGGAATCTTCCACTGAAGAGTTGCCACCACCCTACCACCCTTTGCCGGGCCTGCTTCCAAGACTTTCCCCAGGGGCACCAGACACTCTGCCACCGTCAGTCTCCCCATCGCCAGATCCGGCCCCACCGAGTGACAGCGCCTCACCAGAGAACAGCACCCCTCTCACTCTCCATCTGCGGTCTGTACAGCCAACAGAGCTGGCCCTTCAGATGTCCCTGCGAGAGATGTGAGGTCCGCCACAAGTTCAGGACGACGGGTCCGAGCAGCCGGGACTGCTGCCCTTGTGTTACCAGCCCTTTTGAACTACTGACTTGCTGAATTGGAAGCACCATACTCCGCCCTACTCTGAAAGGCCCCAAGCCCACATCGACCTCCTGGAGTCCGTCTTCCAGACTCACCGGCTAACTTGGGAGGATTGCCATCAACTCCTGCTGACCCTCTTCAACACAGAAGAGAGACGACAGATCATCGGAGGTGCACAGAGATGGCTACAAGATCGAGCACCAGAAGGGACCCTAGACATTGAGCAATGGGCA
>CAUYSK010018792.1:0-10543 GCA_963575035.1 Avahi laniger
CAAGGTTTATTCTACTTTGGTCTGACTAGGTACTTGATATGATTTTTGATTTTTTAAAATTTATTGAGATTTGTTTTGTGGCCTAAAATATAGGCTATCTTGGAAAATGTTCCATGCACTGATAAGAATTCATATTCTGCAGTTCTTGGGTAGAATGTTGTGTAAATATCTGTTAGGTCTATATGTTCTGGAGTCAAGTTTAATTCCACTTTTGTTTGTTGATTTTCTGACTTGATGATCTGTCCTGTCCAGTGCTGTCAATGGAGTGTTCAAGTTCCCCATTATTATTGTATTGTTGTCTACCTATTTTCTCAGGTCAAAGGGTATTTGTTTTATGAACCTGAGTGCTCCGTTGTTGGGTGCACACATACTGATAATTGTTATATCTTGTTGAATTGATCCTTTTATCATTATATAATGAACTTCTTTGTCTTTTTTTTTTTTTTACTTTTGTTGTTTTAAAGTCTGCTTTATCTGATATAAGTATAGCTACTCCTGCTCACTTTTGGTTTCCATTTTTTGTGAAATATATTTTTGAACCATTTTCCTTGAGTCTATAAGTGAGTCTCTGTAGGCAGCATTTTATTGGGTTCTGTTTTTTGTTTTATCCAATCCACCAATCTATGTTATATTTTAAGTGAGACATTTAATCTGTTTATGTCCAAAGTTAATGTTGCTATGTGGGGTTCTGTTCCTGTCATAATGTTAATTATTACCTAATTGCTTTGTATTCTCAATTGTGAAGTTGTTTTTATAGGACTTGTGAGTTTTATGGCTTCATATATTTTAATGCTGGCAAGCATTTCCATGTTTGAACTCTTTTGAGCATTTCATGTATGGTTTTAGCATTTGCTTTTCTATGAAAGGCTTTATTTCTTCTTCATTTGTGAATGTCAATTTATCAGGATAAAAAATTAAAGCCTGATAGTCCTTTCCTTTAAGAGTATTGAAAATAGAACTCCAGTTTCTCCTGGCGTCTATAATTTCTGATTGTAAGTCTGATGGGCTTTCTTTTATAGGTAATTAGACATTTTTCTCTTGCTACTTTTATTTTTATTTTTCTTCACATTGACTTTAGGTAGTCTGATGACTATAAGTATTGGTAAATTTTCATTCATGTTCTGGAATATTTTTCTCATTTCTTTGTGTTGGTTTCCAACTTTCTCTTAGATCTCCCTAAGCTTCTTTACAATCAATATTTTAAATTTTTTATCTGCAATTTCAAAATTTTTCATTTGATTGGGCTCCATTGCTGGAGATCTAGTATGCTCTTTTATGGGTGTTGAAATATTCTGTTTTTTCATACTGCCAAAGTTCTTACACTGGTTCCTATTCATCTGGAGAAACAGTCACTTCCTATTTTGGAATTTACTATTATTTGGATGAGGCTTTTTAAATTTTTTTCCCCTTTAGAGTATAACTGTAATGTATGCTTTATTTGGTTGTTTGGCTTTGGTTTTGGGGACTTTCAGGGGATGAAGGCTCTGTATGTATTCCTTCATTGTGGATAACCTTTTTGTGATGACTTTCTCAAATGCTAATTGTAGGAGTGATGTGATATAAACAGGATAAGTTGGTGATATAAGCAGGCTCATTCCCTTCTGTAGAACTTGAATTACAGAGGTCTCAGGAAGCTTATCTCATTCTCCAGTATTGTGCATTTCTGATAGTAGGTTTCATATTGGATTGTGGTGTTCAACTTCTAGGATAGTAGATGGCACTTACATGTAAGAGCCAGCTGCAGTAGAGGTCATAAATATGTGCTTGATATTTATTTGTCAGGAGGGTCTCTCAGTTGGCTCTGGCAGTGAACTGGCCCATGGAATGCCATATGTCTTGCATTTCCTGCTCCGCCTCAGAAGAGGGGAACAAAGCTGGGTGGAGGGTAACCACCAAGATTACCCTCATACACTCTAATTACATGTGGAAGTATCAGCCTTGATGGTGGTGGGAGCTTGTGGTGAATGCACCACAGACTCTGTCAAGGGGCTGCTGGAAGGGGGCTGTTTCAGCTCCATGACCTACGTAGAAAGAAATGTGATCTGCCTCCCTGTCAGACCCCTGTTCTCATGAATTTCAGTTCAGGTAGACATTGTTTTATCTCCAGGTTCCACTGTAGATGGGGGCCATGGAAATGGCTGTCCACGGCTCTCTGCCAACATTGCCTCAGGGCAGAGTCTCTTCCTTCAGCCCAAAACAGATAGCTTTGCAGCCCTCCTCAACTCTGCTGCCTGAAGCTGCAGCTCTATGAAGGGAGGAGGGTGGGGACCACCCTCCATGTTAGCATGCATGCAATGGGCATGCCATCAGTAGGGATTGGCTGCCCCTAAAGGTCCTGGTGTTGCTGTATGTCTGTGCACCCACACCAACCCCTCACAGGAAGAGCTGAGGCTGTGTCTGCAGCAGTGGACAAGGCTGGGAAGAGAAGTCCCAGTCTTCACATGTCCTCCCAGGCACTGGCAGCTGGTTGTTGGGGTGAAACCACTCTCCTCCACGTCAGGACCCAGCTCTACATCCATGTTTCCTCTGGGAGGGGTGCAGACACCTTCAGTTCACAAGCAGGGAGCATTCAAGTAGAGGCAGGCTCACACTCTGGTTTCCTTTGTTCCAAAGGGTTCTTTGATGCTGCACTGTCACTTCCCGTAGGGCACCCTGCCCTGATGATAGAATTGTGGGAATCCTGTTGGACTTTAGTGGTTGTCACAGTCTGAGTAGTGCTGGGAAATATTTGTGGGGCATCCAGAGAGGCAGAGATAGAATGACTGAGACCCCGTGGGCAGGACAAAGGTCTACAACAGGTGCACAAGCAGTATGGAACCTGCCACCTCAGCTCAAGGTAGGGGAGGAAAGTGACCCTGCATGGGATGGCAGCTCAGTGCTCTGCCTGTAAGAAGGTTCCAAATCACTGTCCACAAGAATGCTTAGCTTACAAGGGTAGAGGGACTCTCTGGCAGTTCAGGGGCCAAATATCTGCCACAGGGGTGAGGGAAGCAAAAATAAACACCCCTATCTGCCTTTTCCCTGGAACTCCAAGTTCCTCGGGGGGTGATCACTGCCAAACTCTTGCTTCCTTCTTATTCTGTGCCCCAACTTCTTCTTGTGGGTTCTCCAGTAGGTTCTGGTACTATTCCCTCAGAATTCCACTTGGGTCCTGATTATTCACCTGAACCTTTGGTTCTTCTTCCTAAGAACTGGTGACTGGTGTCTCTAGTCAGCCATCTTGAAATAAAATCACATGTGTTAAGTCATCCTAGTAGCAAATTTCAATATCATATTCCATAATTTTTACAAACACTGTGCTGTTAGTGCCAAAAAATTTACTTCTATATTAAATATATATTGTATATTGACTTATGAATATTCTTTCACTTAAAAATACTATGCAAATTTTTCCTATTTACACATCTACATTATATATCACTAGGGCTATGCTCTTTATTTATTTCTTTGATTTCTTCAATTCTTGTGTTTCGTATGCAAATATAATTTACTTTTTTCTATTTAAGAACCTACTTGTTTTCAGGCATTTTTTTTCTATTTGAGAGCCTAAGTGTTTTCTGCCTTCATTGGTAGACCTTATCTTGTAATGACAAACCATTTCTTTTTTGTTTGTTTGTTTTTTGGTATGACAAAAAATATACCTGTATCAATTTAAAATTTAAATATTGTTTATATAATTTCTTTTTCTATTTTTCAATATTTTTGTGTAAAATAAAATAAATTTTCTGTCATGGTCCTCCAGTGGAGAAATCATTACTGTTACTTTTAATTAGATAATGTTTTGAGAGAAATATCTGCATACTGTCACCAGGATAACTAGGCAATTTTCCTAAAACATCATATAATAAATATAATAAAGCACCAGAAGTTTTGTTTTTGTTTCAAAATTACCAAATTCATGAATATAAAAGTTTTCATTTTCTAAAGGGCAATCCAAAATTGCATATGTTGCATGAGTTTTTAATATATTAATAATAGGAATAATACTCATGTGCGTTCTCATCAGTTTGATCAGTTACTAAATCTTTGTTGAAGACATTTGAAGTTGCAAAGCTTTCATCTAACTTGTCAAGTTGTGTATTTGATGAGAAGATTTTTGCAAAATATTATTATAATTAGTAAATAAATATTCATTAAATAAATAATGTGTAATATCCCTTTTCAATGTATTATCTAGGTAACACTACACAAAAATCTGCCACTTTCTCTGTCTCCAATTCTTAAGAAATGGAAGAATAATGTCATTTTAAGAATGTTTTTATTTCTTTATTCAACTATTTTTAATAGCACATTTATTTTATATTTATCCTTATCTAAGATATTATTCTCTACAATCTCATGAATTACAAATTGAAATGTCAGTACTATTGAATATACTATTTACTATATGTCCAGAAACTCCATTTCTAGCTATAAACCCAAGAAAAATGCACAGTTATACACACAAGATGTTTACCGGAGTGTTTGCAGCAGCATGTATCATAATAGCCCAAATCTGCATAGAATCCAAATATCCATCATGTATATTTGGAATATAACTATTTGGAGTATAATGGAGTAATCATTTGTGATAAAATTACATGATAAAATAATATATGGCAATGAAGATAAACAAATTACTACTACATACAACAGCATGAAAAATTTTCCAAGCATAATGTTGATCGAGTTGCCAAACACAGACAAATATAATATATATTGTTTCATCTATATTAAGTACAAATACAATCAATTAAAATCAACGGTGATAGAAGTCACCATAAAGATTTTATGGAATCCGGGTCATATGTGAGCTTATCTATGAGTTTGCACTTTGTGATAATTTATTAGATTGTAATCTTAGTATTTTTGTATCATTATATACTCCCATAAATTTACCTAATATATGTTTATTTTTAAAATATCATAAAATGTTTTGGTATGCATATTTATGTCATTTTAAATAGAACAGGAAAGGAAGAATAATGCCTACAACCTCCTCTTTCCTTCAACCTACCAAAAACTTCTACATCCTAGCCTTTATAAACTGTGAATATGTTACCTTGCATGAAAAAAATGCATTTTATAGATCTAATTAAGATTATGGACCTTTGGATGGGAATATTATCTGGAATTATTCACTTGACCTCAATCTAATATGAAAATCCCTAAAAATAGAGAACCTATTCTACCTGAGAGAGAGAGAGAGAGAGAGAGAAACATTTCCTTAGTAGCTGGAAAAGAAAAGGAAATGGATTTTTCCCCTTAAATCCCATGAAGGAACATAGTCTTGTTGCCACGTTAATTTTAGTCCAATCAAACTCATGTTGGACTTCTGATATACAGAACTGAAAGACAGCAAATTTGGGTGGTTTTAGGTTATTAATTTTGTTGTAATTTGTTACTGCCGCCATATAAAACTAATACATAGAATAAACTATATTAACTAATATTCTGATTTCAGAAGGATAAAACAACCATTCTTAACAATTTTTTGGTGGCTTTGTATACACATTAAAATTATAAGGATTAGAAATAAAAATATAAATATGGGAAATGTCAAATAATGTATAAGGAACTATAAGTTTTGAAAAGAGAAGGTAAATGTATCATATTATGTATGACATAATTTTATTCATGGAAAATATCAAAGGATCAAGAATTTCAATAAGATGGCAGGATATTCAATTAACATGCAGAAATTGAATTCATATGTTTAAACAATTGACTGTTAGTGAAGGATTTTACAATATGAATAAAAGTATATCTTGGGGAGAAATATTTGTAAGATATAGAAAAAAATCTATATTAAGAAAATTTTGAAATATTCTTGAAAAGTTTTAAGGAAACTTGCACAAATGGAATAGTGTAATGTGCTTTTATAAGATGAAACTTTACAAATATGTCAGTTCCCCTAAGCTAAACTATAATTCTAAGGGTATCTAAACAAACATAAGAATATGATATTTGGAACCAAAAGACTGAACTTGGAGTTTATATTGAAATGTAAAAAAGCACAAAGAGGAAATTTCCAGAAAAAATATCACATATTACCCTACTTTACAGTAAAACATATTAAAATATTCTGTAAAGCATCACTATATAAACAGTATGTATTGACACATATATAAAGATAAAGGTAATATAGACTAACCAAATGCCTAGAAGTGAACATATTAATAAAAGAAAATGTTAATATTTCATATCTAAGGAAAATTTTTGAATTTTTAAATAAAGAGGCATCTAGAAGATTGAAAGATGCCTTCTGAAGGACAAGATGAAGTCCAAATAAACTACATTTAATTAAAAAAATGCAAATCATAACTCTAATAAAAGAAAACATGGGCTAATTCTTTTACAACTTCAAAATGAAAAATAGTTTTCTAAATAAAATGCAAAACTCTTGAAAGTATAAAATAAAATATTAATAAATAAAAATGTGTATTAAAAGTTTTCTACATAGAAAATAATAATAAAGTCAAAAGAACAATAATATGTGAAATTACTACCAAGAAAAAGTGCTATTCCTTAAAATAGAATTCCTATACACCATTGAGTAAAAAAATACCAAATAGAAAAATTAAAACAAATAATATGAATGGACAACTTCAGCCAATGAAATGATCCCTAAATATAGGACATAAGAATAGTTTCTGATAAGAGACATAAAAAAAATACAAACACACTGAGTTTTTCTTATCCTACTGGCAAAGATCTAGAAGTTGCATAATACAATAGATTATGAAAGTATAAAGAAACTAAAATTCTCAATTATTTCTCCCATCTAAGTACTAAAAAGCTTGATCTGGTTTATCTTCTGAGATCAGAAAAGATCAGGCACATTCAAGGTGGTATAAACCATAGACAAAGCTTGCTCATTTCTGACTGGAAAATAAATTTCTTTAATATTTATGAAGGGCAATTTTGTTATATTTGTCAAAATAAAAATATGCATTTAAAAATATCATTTCTAAATTGTTTTCCTCATTTGTTCAAATAAATATGAAATGATTTAGGTACAGGACTAATTACTACAGTCTTACAACATTATTTTTAATAGTACAATATTAGAAATAATGTAAATATCCAAAATAGAAGACAGGTTAATTATAATTGTAGTATATTCACTAATGGAATAATTTGCCTCCTTGGAAAATAATGAAACATCTCTTTAGTTTACTGTTATAAAAATATTTTCAAAAAATAAAAGCATATGGAGAGATCAGAGTATATAGTGCATTTGTGTAAAATATGACAAAATAAAATATAAATATGCATTTATACATACATATTTGGAAGGATGCCTAATAAGCTAATAGCTGCATTTATTTTGGGGAAATAGAATTATATTAAGAAAATTAGTAAAATGAATAAATTAAAAATTAAAACTAAACTAACTGAACAAATATTTCATTAAGTAAAAGTTGCCAGAAAGTTATGAAATTTATGTAAGCTATCATTAAGAAAAAGAAAGGTAACTTCTACAAAGCAATAATGAAAGCAAAAATTGTGGAATACTAAATTCCTTTCCACGTTATACTCCACTGGGTTGAGGCTGATCGATAAAACTATTTTAAAGGTTTTTAAGGTGAAGAGTAATGACCCTCACTGGGAATTGGTGTGCTCTACTTTTCTGTCACTTTTGATATATGGTATAGGAAACCTCTGGTATCTACAGGAATGATTTTTGGTTTGGAGTAACTCAAACTTGGGTTGAATTATTTGAACCTTTTCAGCATCAGTTTTTTGTAGACTTACTTGAAGAATAACTCCTAACTCTGTTCAAGGAGTAAATGAGAAAATCTATGTTAAGTGTCTAAGACAGTATCAGTTTCTGTTTAATAGCATATTTGACTGGTAAGGTTACTACATATCTTTGAAAAATAATGCATGATTACAATTTGGAATTGATCTTTAAAAAAGCAAAGCACAATCACCATTCAAAATTAAAATATTTAAAATGATGTTGCATGAGCACCCTGAAGACATAATGCACCTTCTAAGTTATATTATTGCAATATCTAAAGATACAGTAGATTTTGAATATGTAACATTTCCTTACTCTATTTATTTGTAGTAGCTGAAAAAGTGATTCATATATGTTATATATACATGATACATAATACAAACTTAACTTTAAATATGTATTAAATTATAGCAATTAATAATTATACCATGACTTTTATTTTGGCTCTCTTTTGGTACAGAATATTTGTGAGAGAGCTTTATTTAATCAACTAAAAGCTCTCTGCCCCATAATGCCACATGTTCAAGTTCCTCAGTTTGAATCCAATCATTTCCATTGAACACCGAGAACAATTTATCAATATGTTTTGTTGCCTGGTGTGACACAAATTACTTTCCAGGGATCTTTGCTTGGGGATCAGACAATTCCCCAAGTTTTGTAAGTAGGACATTTACCGTCTGGCATATTTGTTTCATGTGAATCAAAACTTACTAACATACCATATATATGAGCTTTACTGATACTTTTATTTTTAGCTTTTCCTCTCAATGAATATCAGTGCTCATGTAGATAACATTTCTCAGAGAAATAAAAGATTGTTTGTCACAGTCTCACAGTTTCTAACTTAATTAAGTTTGCAAACATGTCAGAGAATGGTCTTATCAGTGATACTCAAGGTACCACCTGTGAGTAGAAGTGTCACTTGGAGAGCTTGTAAAAATGCAGATTACACAGAACTATCAAGAAGTCTTAGGAAGTTTCAGGATCTGCCTTTTAATAAATCAGGGTGGATAATGCTGGCAAAGCTTATTCATGCATAATCAAGTTACTTAGAGTTTTAGGGTCTATGTGATAATCACTAATTCTAATTTTAAAACTTCATATTAAAAATCCATAAGATTTAAAGCACAGCAGAAAGAAATCTTGGTCCAAACTTCCCTTAAACTTGATAATAAGAGTTTGTCCTAACTGCTTGTGTAGCCACAAAGTAACAAACCCAAAGGAGTTTACATCTAATTTGCTCTTTTTTAACCTCTGCTCTTATTCTATGATACTTATTACTACTGTTATTGTAAATTCCATTTTGTATCAAAACAAATTTAACTTATTTAATGTAAAATTCAGATGTTATTTTTTTCTGGGAAAATAAGTGCCAAAACAATATAATATTGAATAAAATATTTGTACTTCAGTAACCTCTTATTACGGCTAGATGGTTACCTGAGAAAAGTTTCAAAGACCAAGAACCTGTGTCACGAAATCCTTGCATTTCACTAGAAATTAGCAAATAAAACATATATAAATTAACAAGAGACATATGACATTTATTATTACTAAATATAGAAGAAATGTCTATTAAAATACTGAACTATTATAACCTTTTAAATAGGAAATGATTAAAATATAATAACTTAAAGTCAACTATAATATATGCAAATATGAATAAGTATATTCATAGCTGCTTTGAGAATATACATTGCCACAATATTTAAAAACATGTATCAAAAGCTTTGAAAAAGTACATACCATTTGGACTACTAAACCACCGCTAAAAATTAGTCTGTTAGGACAAACTGACAAAATAACATAAATATATATTCTTGAGGATTTCTTATTCTCTAATAATCTTATTTTTCTCCTACTTTGGTCACTCATTCTCAAGGTCATTTTCTAGGTCTTATCTTAACCAATAACTTACCCTCTATAATTTATATTTCAGGCCATCCCATTATCTATTACTTACCTTCAGCTTTCCTACTCATTCCTGGTAATTCGATGCCAGCAATTCTTCAAACTTCCCAGATCCGATAGTGCATTTATTCAACCACATTTTCATTGACTGTCAATTCCTTACGTTATTTTCCTTAATCATTTATTCTCGCATACTTCTAAATATTTTCCTCTCCTTAACTTTGTATGCTTTGCCTATCAAATCACCAGCACTGATTAAATTCATGACTCTGCCTAGTTTAGGCTGTATACACACACACACACACACACACACGTATATGAAGATATATATATATATACATGCAACACTCTGATTTCATTCCCTTTTCATTTATATCCAGTAGTGAGATTGCTGGTTTGTATGATAGTTCTATTTTTAATTTTTTGAGGAACTTCCATACTGTTTTCCATAATGGCTGTATTAAATTCCCACTAACATTATACAAGTGTTCTTTTTTTGTCCACATCCTCTCCGACACTTCTCTTTCATCTTTTTGATAATAGCAATTCTAACAGGTGTGAGATGATGTCTCATTTTGATCTTAATTTGCATTTCCCTGATGATTAGTGATTTTGATCATTTCTTCATATACTTTTTGGCCTTTTGTATGTCCTCTTTTGAAAAATATCTATTTAGATATTTTGTCCATTTTTTTTTTCTTTTTGACACAGGGTCTCACTCTGTCACCTAGGCTAGAGTGCAGTGGCATCATCATAGTTTACTGAAACCTCACACTCCTGGGCTCAAGAGATCTTCCTGCCTTAGCCTCCCAAGTAGCTGGGACTAAAGGCGCGTGCCACTGTGCCTGGCTAATTTTTCTATTTTTTGTAGAGACAGGTTCTTGCTCTTGCTCAGGCTGGTCTCGA
>CAUYSK010018793.1:0-45834 GCA_963575035.1 Avahi laniger
CCCGCCCTCGTCTGGTGCGGTCAGTCTTTCCCTCCCCGACGCGCTGCCGTTGTGTGGATGTGGGTGTGCGTGTGCGTGTGTGTGTGTGTGTGTGTGTGTGTGCGTGTGTGTGTGAGTGTGTGTGTGCGTGTGTGTGTGTGGGTGTGTGTGTGCGTGTGTGTGCCTGTGTGTGTGTGCGCCTGTGTGTGCGTGTGTGTGAGTGTGTGTGTGTGTGCCTGTGTGTGTGCGTGTGTGTGTGCGTGTGTGTGCCTGTGTGTGTGTGTGTACGTGTGTGTGCGTGTGTGTGTCTGCGCGTGTTTGTGTGCCTGTGTGTGTGCGTGTGTGTGTGCGTGTGTGTGTGCCTGTGTGTGTGTGTGTGCATACGCACACCATGTGACCACGGGGAGACAGGAGGACTGGGGCTGGGCGTGGGCTGCGCACAGTCTGGGTGATGGGTGGGGAGGACCCTTCTACTTGCAGTGACTCTCCCTCCGGGCTCATCACTGATTAATCCCTGTCGGCCATGCTGGGGGTGCTTGTATGGGAGCCAGCAGCGGGTGCCCGGGCACTCTGAAAGGGGCCCCAGGAACGGCGCCTCCGTGAATCATTGACTATCCTTCCTTTGTGCCAGAACCAGCTGGGGCTGGTGTCTGTGCCAAGCTCCTGGAGCTGTGGGCAAAGGTGGCACAGGCGGGGGGTAAGCCCGAGTGGAGTCACAGCCACATCCAGATCTTTCCAAAACAGGCCAATCCAGGGCCATCCGCACGGGCTCTGCACGCCAAGGCTCCCTTGCCGCGCGAGCCATAGCAGCCAGTAGATGTGGAGTGAGCACTGGGCCCGGAGTCCAGACCCAGAGTTCTGGGCTTGCTTCTGTCATTGACTTACTCTGGCACCTTGGGCCAGTCCCTTCTCCTTTCTGGGCCTCAGTTTCCTCATCCGTATACCAGGGATTGAATTTTAGAGTCCTGAAAGTCTAGGATTTTGCCCAAAAGTTTTTCAAAACCTCCTGCCTGGAAGCCCAGGTGTTGGCCTTGGGCCTTGCTGTGGAGACCCCAGCTCATCTCTCTGCAGCTCTGTCCTAAGTGGTGCCTCACGCGCTTGCTCAGCTCTGTCATCAGGGACACACAGAGGGATGGGGGACTCAGGCCTTTCCTTGGAAGCTCCGGGATGCTTGGGAGACCCGGCACCAGCATGGCCAGGATTAAGTGGGGCCCCTGCCACCTGTCCACCCGTAAAGGGCGCAGGCCTACACTCACCTTGGGGAACACTGCACCTGCCGCCTGTACCCTCCATCTGCCTCTGCTGCTGCCTTGCTGTGCGCCCTGGGCAGCCCCTTCCCCCAGCTCAGTTCCCCATCACACAGCACTGGGAGGAAGGCCGTAGTGGGTCCCTGTGACCTCTCACTGTGCAGGGCCTCTCCCTGCCCCAGCCCGCCTGCCTGGTGGCAGCCCTCACAAGCCTGGCTCTTGTTCCACACGCCCTGGAGCTTATCCGGTGGAAACATCATCCAGGCACCTCGGCCCAGCTCTTGGGGAGGCCGCCAGAGAGGCCCCTTCCCAGGGCTTAACACTCCCAGGGGGACCATTTCCAAAGCCCTGCCCACGTGCCCACACCACCCCTACCCTCCTCTGCTGGACACTAATCCCCTGCTGCCCTGCAGGGCAGGTTCTGGGGCTTAATGGATTGAGGAGGGAGTTGGGCTCCTGCGCAGGCAGGGCTGGAAGCAGAAGCTGCCTGTTTCCTCGTCGGACAGCGGTGCCTACATGTGGGACACCTGGGTGTGGTGACACTAGAAAGCCAGATAGATCACTGGAGATGATGGGGAGCTGACCAAAGCCCCCACACCTGCACTGCCCATTACAGAGCTGGAAAAACTGAGGCCAGAGAGAAGGGACCTGCTCCAAGTCACCTCCGGGCTCAAGCACAGGGATGGGACTAGAGCTCTTTCTGCTGTTTTGAGCTGGCTCCAGCCCTCACCTCTGGCTGCCTTTTACTGTGGCCACTTCTCCCCCTTTCCCTGTCCCTGGGGAGCAGCGCTACCCTATCCCTGCCAAGGCCTTTACAGCCCCCAGCATTGCGCGGAGACAGTTGCGCTCATGGCACCTGGCACCTGCTCTGACCACGCCCTCGCGGCCTGCCCTCCGCTCTGCCCTGAGTCCCCGGACAGTTGCCGGGGGAAGAGGACACTCGCTGCACAAGGAGAAGAGGGGGAAAAGGGTGTCCTGGGGGACCCGTGGGGAGGCCAGGGCCACCGTGCAGAGGCTGCGGAGTTGGCAGAGAAGGGGGTGCCAGGGCTGAAGGAGCTGCTGGGGAGGGGCTGGCCCGCGTGCTCCCAGCAGGTGCGCTGGGCTCGGAGCCCTGGGTGCCTGTGATTTGCAGGATGGGGTCTGGGCTTTGGCAATCAGGGATCCCTGACTGGGGTCCGGAGGGAGGCTGGAGCCCTCAGAGTAGTCAGTGAAGGGGCAAGAGGAACCCCATTTGCAAAATTCCTGCCAAATGACTGGTGCTGTGCGGGAACTTACGTTCAGCTTTGCAGGATACTCATAAATGTGCCGAGGCGGGGATCTGCTCACTCATTCATCCAAGAATCATTTACTCAGCTCCTGCTATGTGTCAGGCGCTGTTCTGGGTGTCAGGCGGTGAGCAAAAGAGACAATGTTACATTTTATGTTAATAGATGAGGAATCCATAGATCAGAGCGGTTAGGCAACCAGCCAAAGGTTACACGACTAGAAGGGGCAGAGCCAGGACGCACAGCCAGAGCCGCAGTGGTCCGGGCCGATTCTGTTCATTCTCTACACGGGTTGGGCGGAAGGCAGGGTGGCGGGGCCGGCAGAACTTCAGATCGCCTGGCTGTGCGAGTGAGGGCAAATCATTTCCCCTCTCTGGACCTAAAATTCCTCAGTTGGCTTTGAGGCCCTTGGCCAAGCAGCCTGGACTTGTTCTTGGCGGCAACAACAGAAATGACAATTTTGTGTGGGAACAGTTACTGATTTTTGAGCAAGTTCTATGCATCAGGTCCTGCAATGCCCACAGGAGCCACGGAAGGCTCCTGAGCAGCGGAGGGACACACCAGCGCTCCCCTGAACTCTGCTTGCCCCGAGCCCCTCCTAGTTCCCCAG
Organism: Avahi laniger; assembly: GCA_963575035.1. Classification (NCBI taxonomy): domain Eukaryota; kingdom Metazoa; phylum Chordata; class Mammalia; order Primates; family Indriidae; genus Avahi; species Avahi laniger. The sequence goes on from CAUYSK010018793.1 coordinate 3,102, forward strand.
AAGCTCTGGTCCGAGGGTTATCAGAGGAAGCAGCTGAAGCTTTGGACAAACAGTCGGGGCAGGCAGGGACATGGGACACATGGTTTCTACATAAGGGGGCTGGGTGGGGCAGAGACGGAGCTGCAGGGAGAGGCCAGGGGAAGGCCTCTTGGGGGACATCCAGCCTCCTAGCACTCACACCCTGCCAGCCCCAGGGGTAGCCCCTCCTCAGATCAGAACTGACTGCAGCACCCCGAGCCCAGCCCCAGGCCCGGTAACGCATGAGCCCTGGCCCAGCCCTCCAGGTGCTCCTAGAAGGGACCAGGGCTGCCTCTTCCATGAAGTCTTCCAGATTGAGTCCAGCCTATTTTGACTGCAGCAGTACAGAAGGCCACCCGGAAGGCAAACAAAGCCCAGGATTGTCATCCTCAGGTGCTCAGAGGGGAACGGGGTGGGTGATGAGGGAGCCCTCTGGCCTTGGAGGAAGGGTAGGGTCTGGGCAGGTGGAGGGAGGAGAGGGATCTAATCTGGGGAAGTGGAAAGTTGGTGGGGGATGCCACTGTCCTTAGTTTTCTTTCCATATCAGGCCCTGTCCCTCCTACCTGGGACACAGTGGCCGCTTCCTTTCCTGTCTCTACCAGTACACTTTAATTTTCTTATTTTATTAAAAAATAACATATTCATTACTTATACTATAATATCTGCAGCTTGGTAGAACGGTTTAAGCCATGGGCTCTGGAATCTCACTGGCTGTGTTAGAATCTGGAGACTGACAGCAGCTGTGCGATCTCTCCAACAAATCACTGTGCCTCAGTTTGCTCATCTGTAAAGTGGGGACCCTCCTCATAAGGGTGCCGTGAGGATTAAATGAGCTAATATATGTAAAGTGCATTTTAAAGGGCCTGGCACATAGCCTATGTAAGTACTAATTATTAGAAATGTAAATTATAAAGTTTAAGAATATAATAAATACCCATGAGCCCATCACTTAACCCAGGCTAGAACCTTTAAAAAATTCCTATCTAGCTAGTGCACCACCCCTATTCCCCTGACACCCCTTAGAAGATTCTGCCATCCCAAATTTTGTGTTCATCATTCTTTTGCTTAAAAAAAAGGTTTTTATTCATGTATGTCTATATGCCTAATATATTGTTTAACTTTATTTTTTGGCTTTAGAAAAACAGCAGCATATTGTAACTGGGCTTCTGGGCTGTCCCCTCAATCTTACCTGAGAGATTCATCCAGGCTTTGCCGGTGGCAGCGGTTCATTGCTGTGGGAAACTGACCACCCCCCTGACCACAGGGAGAGCTTTATAGAGCACCAATCCCACCATGTCTGCCCCAGTCTTGTGGCCTTGAGGTCCTCACCTCTGCAGTGGTCGGGCTCACTCCATCCTCAGCCCCCCAGCCCTGCTTCTCAGCTCTGGCCCCCCTCGGATCCAGGGCCACATTTGTGGATACTGCCCCTTCTCTCATCTGTGTGTTGCTCTGGAAGGAGAGGCTGGCCAGGAAACACTGGCCTGGGCCTCAGTCCTTGCTTTGCTTCTGACTGGCTGTGTGACCCTGGGTGGGCCTCCTGCCCTCTCTGGTCTTCAGTCTCCCCACCTGGAAGGAGAACGGGTAAAGCGGTCCCTCTGTAATGTCTGCGGTGCCCTGGTCCTTCCTGGGCCTGGAGGTAGTGCTTTGCTCTCTCTGAATGCCTGGGGAGTAGGGATAAGATGGACAGTGCCTGTGTGGGGTGCAGCCCCTCCCTTCCCTCTCAGCTGGGGGGGACCCTTTCCACCAGGAGTCTCCCACAGTGCTCTAGGGGCTCTGCTCCCTCTGTGCCTTGAGTTCGAGAGTAATAACCGCTTCAGCACCAACATAAGGCCGTTGCAATTTTGAATCAGAATCTCACAGTGAATTATAGCGCGCAACTTGGGCTGCAGACAGCACCCAGGGCTGTCTAACTTCCCGTGCAACCTTGGATGCCTCCGTTTCTCCTGCAAAAGGAGGCCAATTCTTCATGCTAGGTGTGTACCAGGAACAGCTGGATCTATATATTTCACACGTAGCCCTTCTGGTGGGGCCTGGCCAGAGAAAGCCTGCTCCAGGGGAAGGAGGGCAAAGTCTGCGGTGAAGTTTAAACTTTATAAAGAAATGAGTTATCCATGCACAAATCAAAGCACCGTCTTCAGTTGGAGGAAAACAAAGTGTCACATTGTTCTCCCACTGCCTGGCTACAGGCCAGTGTCCCTCCACACCCCTGCCCGCCCTCACCTCCCCGCCCCCCAGCAGGTGCTCATGCAGGGCTCCCTCTTTCTCCTGCAGGGGTCTCTGTTCCCTATTTCTGTGATTTTGATGTGGAAACTTCCAGATATTAAAAAATACTTTTATATATACAAATACAGGGATCTTTTTTTAAATTAAGAAAATACATTCGGCAACTTGTTTTTTTCTACTAAAAATCTATATATTTCCATCAGCTTTACTGAGAAATGATTTACAAGTAATAAAGTTGACCAATTTTATGTGTACAAGTTGATGAATTTTAACACATGTGTACAATAGTGTACCCACCATCGTGATCACTGTGTAGAACATTCTGGCCTTCCTGAACGTTCGGAGGACGGGGTCTGCCACTAGGGGAAGGCCAGAGAGGCACGGAGGAAGGAGCCAGGGGCTGGGGCCGGCGGCGGTGCCTCTGCCCCAGCGGGGGGATACGGCATTGTCCCCCTCCGTTGCAGAACGTCTGTTCAGCAGAATATTCACTTTGGAACTCGAGATTGACTTCGAAGTCTTAATAGCAGAGACTGATTTGCCATTCGGAGCCCAAAGAATCTAAGTGTCATTGTTAATGGTATCCCAAGGACGCTCAGCCTGACCCTGGCGGGAGACCAGCCCTGGCTGCAGCCCAGAGAGAGCGCTGAGGGCAGGGACTTGTGAGCGTGGCCCAGGGCTGCAGGCCCCCAGTGAGGGCTGGGGCTGGGGGCTTCTGTCTGTGGGGATCCGTCCGAGGTCCCAGGGCCCCTGCGCCTTCTTGTAGGTAGACTTCTCCCTGCCCTGAAGGAAGGACAGCACGGGGCACAAAGTCAGCCAGGGTAGGGGTCGCGCTGGTCTTGCCCGGAGTACTTTCTGCCGCCAGCCCACCGCAGCGAGGAAATCTGGGTCAACTATAGGCAACAACTGACCTTCAAGGCCCACTCACCAGCTATCCCTCTGGCCCTGGTCTGGGCGCTCTTGAGCCTGCGCATGCCTGGACAGTCCGGAGCCTGGGGGCTGCTTTTGGGAGCCGCAGGCAGGAGGAGGCCGTTGTTGCTCGCGTGTCCACCAGGGGGCAGCAGACACAGGTGGGACGGTGAGCCCTCTGGGCTCCGCTGCCTGGGAGTTCCGCTGTCCAGCGCGCCGGCTCTCTGACACCTGGCGGTCCCTGTCACCAAGGAGCCCACCTGCTTATAGGATGGGCGGGCAGACTTGACCCCGAAACCTCCAATACTCGCCAGGTGACGCGGAAAAGGCATAATACTAGCTACTGCTATATTGTAAACTTAATTTTAACTCTACAAGTAGTGTGCAAATAAACTTTTCTTAAAAAGTAAAATATAAAGGCCGGGTATGGTGGCTCACACCTGTAATCCTAGCACTCTGGAGGCCTAGGTGGGAGGATCGCTTGAGATCAAGTGTTTGAGACCAGCCTGAGCAAGAGCGAGACTGTCTCTACAAAAAATAAAAAAATTAGCCGGGCATGGTGGCACCGTGCCTGTAGTCCCAGCTACTCGGGAGGCTGAGGCAGGAGGATCGCTCGAGCTCAGGAGATCGAGGTTGCTGTGAGCTAGGCTGATGCCACGGCACTCTAGCCGGGGTTCCAGAGCGAGATTCTGCCTCAAAACGAAAAAAAAGTGAAATATGGAAATTAAAGATAATATTCCATTTGACCACTCCCCACATTCCATCATACCCTATTCCCTTCCTCTTTTCTCACTTTTTGTGATTTCGATGTGGGAACTCCCAGAAATTAATAAATACTTTCATATACAAAAATATAGGGTTTTTAAAAATTAAAAAGCATCACATACATTCTGCAACTTGATAAAAATAGATATATTTTAATCAGTTTTACTGAGGAATAATTTACATATAACAAAATTTACCAATTTTATGTGTACAATTTGATGAATTTTAACAAATGTATACAAGAGTGTAACCACTTTCGTGGTCACTATGTAGAACGTGTCTACCATTCCTAAAACTTTCCCTCGTCACCCTTTTCAGTCAATTCATAACCTTTCCCCCTGGGCCCTGGAGACCTCTCATCTGCTTTCAGTTGCCATGATTCTTCTCTTTCTAGAATTTCGTAAAGATGGAATCATACTGCATGGAATTTTTTGAGTCTGACTTCTTTTACTTAGCTTCTATAATGCCTTTGAAATTCATCCATGTACTTGTTTAAGTAGTTTGTTCCTTTTCATTACTAAGTAATAGTCTATTGTCTGCATATACCTTAATTTGCTTATGCATTCATCAGCGATGGACATTTGGAGTGCTGTCAGGTTTTGGCTATGAATAAAGCTGCTATGAACATTCTGGGACAAGCCTTTGTTTGAATTTATGTTTTTGTTTTTCTTGGATAAATACTTAGAGGTAGGATTATTGCACTGTGTAAGTGTATTTTTAACTTTATGGTCAACTGCCAAGCTGTTTTCCAGCGAGGCTTCATTGCTTGCATTTCCACCAGCAATGTATGAGAGTGGTAGTTGCTCTACACACACTCTGGCCAAAACTTGTGTTCTCAGGGTTTTTTTTTAAAAAAAATTTATCTATTTATTTATTTAGAGATGGTTGGTCTTGAACTCCTGGACTCAAGTGATCCTCCCACCTCAGCCTCTTGAGTAAGTGGTACTACAGATGCGTCAACCACTGCACCCGGCTTGTCAGTGGTTTACTTTTAGCCATTCTAGTGAGTGTGTAGTGATATCTCATGGAGAAATTTATATCTCTCTAATGGCTAATGATGTTGAATATCTTTAAATGTGCTTATTTTCTTTCATAGCTTCCTTGGTTAAGTGCCTGTTCGAATCTTGTCCATTCTTTCAAAATCAGGTTTTTTGTTCTCTTATCATTAAATTGTAGAAGTTCTTGTGTGAGTCTAATTGTAGAAGTCTGAGTGTGGCTAATGAGAGCCAAAAGAAAGTTACAAGGTTACCATCACCGGTAATCAATCATGTTGATACTATGTAATGAGAAAGGCGTGTGTGAGTCTGAGAAGTCTGAGTGTGAGTCCTTTATAAGATATGTATTTTAGAAATATTTTCTCTCATTTAGTGGCTTGCCTTTTCATCTTAATTTGACTGTCTCTTTTACTTTCATTTTGAAATAATTTTAGACTTACAGAACAATTGCAAAGAGAGTGCAGAGTGTTCCTTTAATAGTAACATCTTACAAAACCATTGTCCTATTATCAAAACTAAGAAATTAACATGAGCACGATGCTGTAACTAAACTACAGGTCTTACTCAGATTCCACTGATGTCCTTTTCCTGTTCCAGGTTCCAACCATTTCTCCTTGGTCTCCCCTAATCTGTGACAGTCAGGTATTTTATCAGATGTCCCTCAATTTGGGTTTATCAGATGTTTTCTCATTATTTGATTGAGGTTGTGGATTTGGGGGAAGAATACCACATGCCTTTCTCATTACGTAGTATCAACGTGATTGATTACCGGTGATGGTAACCTTGTAACTTCCTTTTGGCTCTCATTAGCCACACTGTCTTTCTTTGGATCTTATTACCTACAATATATTTATTTGTTCCACTCTACTATACAAGTAAAGTATGTTCAGAATTGTTAATCCATACCCTTGTAAAATACAAATTTGACAAATGGAGCACAGTATTTGTGTACAGTTTTTTTATCTTTAGCCTCACAGCCTCTGGGCAAGATATTCGGGTCAGCTCCTTCCTTTTTCCATCCTCTATGGGGTGATTATGTCATAGTTTATAATACACTCAGGTTTGTCGCAGTCTACATTCTGTGCTGGGAACCTCCCACATCCTGGAGGTTTTATAAATATTTGCCTACAGTGACAGTCATTCTTTGAGGTGTATGGGTCTATGGGTTTTGACAAATGCATGAATCCCACACCACATTACAATGCAGAAGAGTTTCTTAACTTTCCAAACTCCCTCATGTTGCCCCTTTGTAGTCAAACCCTTTTCCCACTCCCAGCCCTCGGCAATTACTTATCTGCTTTCTGCCCCCTATAGTTTTGCCTTTCCTAGAATGTCAAATAAATGGAATAATCTAGTATGTAGCATTTGGGGTTTGGCTTCTTTCTTTCACCCGTCAAAGTGGATTTAAGATTCATGCATATGGCCACATGAGTCAACAGTCTGTTCCTTTTTATTGCTGAGTAATATTGTATTGTGTCACTGTACCAAACCACTCACCTGATGAAGGACAGCTCGTAGTGGTTATGAATAAAACTGCTATAAAGGCTTGTGTACAGGTAAGCATAAGTGTTCAATTCATTTGGGTAAATACCTAGGGGTAGGATTGATGGTAAGTCTATGTTTATCTTTAAAAGAAACTACTCAAGTGTTCTCCAACTTGGTTATACTAGTCCACATTCTTATGGAAGGTCTCAGAGAGTTCCAGTTGCTCTGCATCTTTGCAAACACTTGGTTTTGTTGATTTTTAAGTTATGGCATTCTAAAAGGTATGTTAGTTTTGGGTTTGTAGCTTGTGGTTTTAACTTGCATTTATCTAATGACTAAGGATGTAGAACACCTTTTCAGATGCTATTTGCTATTTGTATACCTTATTTGGTGAAGTGTCAATTCAGTTCCTTTGTTCATTTAAAAAATTGCATTGTTTTTCTTAAGTTTTGAGCATTCTTTAAATATTCTAGATGCAAGTCCTTTATCAGATATTTAATTTGCAACTATTTTCTCTCACTTTGTGGCTTGTCTTTTTATTCTCCTTACAGAGAAGACGTTTCCTTTGATTTTGTTAAAGTCTAATTTATCACGTTTTTTCTCATAGGTATTGTGCTTTTATTATCGTATCTAATAAGTTTTTCCCAAAGCCAAGAACGTGTAGATTTTTCCCCTCATGTTTTCTTACAGGTGATTGATTGTTTTGTGTTTAAATTTAGGTCTGTGATCTATTCTGAGTTAAGTTTGTAAAAGTTATGAGGTGTGGATTGAGGTTCATTATTTCTTCTGCATATGAATGTTCAAATGTTTCTGCACACTTTGTTGAAAATACTATACTTTGACTTTGTACCTTCATTAAAAAAATCAATTGACTATATTTGTATGGGTCTATTTCTGGGCTTTCTGTTTTGGTCCATTCATCTATGTTTGTATCTTTTACCCAGTACCATATTGTCCTGATTACTGTAGCTATACAGTAGGTATAGTAGGTCTTAAAATTGGATAGTGTGGGTCCTTCAACCTTTTCCCTCAGAATTGTATAAAAAATTTATTTTAGTTTCTTTGTTTACCCATATAAATATTAGAATTAGGCTGAGTGTGGTGGCTCACGCCTGTAATCCAGACACTTTGTGAAGATTTAGGCCAGGAGTTCAAGACCAGCCTGGGCAACAGTGAGACTCCATCTTTACAAAACAATAAATATTAAAAAAGAAAATTAGCTGCATATGATGGTGCACACCTGTAGTCCCAGCTACTCAGGAGGCTGAGGCAGGAGGAACACCTGAGCCCAGGAGTTGGAAGTCTCAGTGAGCTATGATCACATCACTGCACTCTAGCCTGGGAGACAGTGTGACCCTGTCTCTAAAAAAAAAAAAAAAATATTAGAATCAGTTTATTTATGTCAACAAAAATATCTTATTAGGATTATGTTACATCTATAGATCAAATTGGAGAGGATTTGCATCTTAATAATATTGAATCTTGCAATCCATAAACACAATATATCTCTCTATTTTTTCAGATTTTTATTTCTTTCGTTTGTGTTTTGTCATTTTCAGCATATAGATCCTACACGTATTTTGTTATATTTGTATCTAAGTATTTCATTTTATGAAGCTGTTATATGTGATATTTAAAAAAATTGATTTCTGATCATTAGTTGCAAATATATGGAAATATTAATATAATTGATTTTGTATAGTTCCTTGGATCTTGCAACTTTGCTAAATCCACTTATTAGTTCTAGGACTTTTTCTGTAGATTTCTTTGGATTTTCTATACAGATTTTGTTGTCTACCAAAAGAACTAGTTTTATTTCTTCCATGTAATCTGCACGCCTTTTATTTCTATTTCCTGACTTCATTTGATGTTGAATAGAAGTAGTAAAAAAGAACATTTTCCTTTTGTTCCCTGTCTTAGGGGGAAAGCATCAGGTTTTCATCATTTAATGTGATGGCTGTAGGTGTTTTGAAGATGCTCTTTGTCAGGTAAAGTAAATTTCCTTTTATTTTTAGTTTACTGAGAGTTCTAATCATGAACAGATGTTGAGTTTTGTCAAAAGTTTTTTCTACATCTCTGGAGATAATAATATGGCTTTTCTTCTTTAGTTTGTTAATATGGTGAATTCTACTCACTGGAGTTTAAGTTTTGAACCAGCTTCGCATTCCTGGGATGAACTCCGCTATCCTTTTCATATATTTCTGGATTTGAATTGTTAATAGTTTGTTAAGGGTTTTTTTTTGGGAGGTGGAGGAGGGGTGTATGTTTTTAAGATAATGATCTGCAATTTTCTTCTCTTGGAATGTCTTTGTTTGGTTTTTCTATTATTTATTTATTTTTTTTTTGTAAAGACAGGATCTTACTCTGTTGCTCAAGCTGATCTCAAACTCCTGGTCTCAAGCGATCCTCCTGCCTTGGCCTTCCAAAGTGCTAGGATTGCAAGTGTGAACCACCGTGCATGGTCACCTTACTTATTTTTTAAGATTTCAAGATAAACTTTTAATTTTAGACAGATTTACAGAAAAGTTGCAAAGATATTATGAGAGTTCCCATATACCCCGTACTTTTTTTTTTATTTCAGCATATTATGGGGGTACAGATGTTTAGGTTATGTATGTTACCCTTGCCTCCCCACTCCCCCCCAGGTCCGAGTTTCAAGTGTGCCCATCCCTTGGATGGTGCGCGTTGCACTCTTTGTGTATGCAAATACCCGTCCTCTCCTCCCCCCTTCCCCCACCCTACATCCAATAGATGTTATTCTTATATGTGCACTACCCCATATTTTTAACATTAGTGTGGTACATTTGTCACAACGAATGAACCAATATTGATACATTATTATTAATCAAAGTCTATACTTTATTCAAATTTCCTTATTTTCATGTAATGACTGTTTTCTGTTCCAGGATCCATCCAGGGCACTATATTACATTTAATCATCATGTCTTCTCAGTTTCCTGTTGGCTGTGACAGTTTTTCAGATTTTCCTTGTTGTTGATGACCTTGACAGTTTTGAGGAGTGCTGGTCTGGCATTTTGTATAATGCTCCTCTAATGGCACTGTGCACTGAGTGTTTGTGATGTCCCCAAAATTCATGTGTACAAATCCTAACCCCCAATCTGATGATATTAGAAGGCAGGGCCTTTGAGAGGTGACTATGTGAGGAGGGGGGAGCCCTCAGGAAGGGGATTAGTGCCCTTACAAAAGAGGCCTCAGAGGGCTCCCTTGCCCTTTTCACCATGCGAGGCCACAGTGAAAAGACAGCTGTCTATGAACCAGGAAGAGGACCCCCACCAGACAATGAATCTGCCAACCCACCTTGATCTTGGACTTCTCAGCTTCCAGAAGTGTGAGGAATAAATGTTCATTGTTAAAGCCACCAAGTCTATGGCATTTTTGTTATGGCGGCTCAAACGGACTAAGACAAATAGGATTTGTCCGATGTTATCCTCATGGTAAGACTAGATTTATGGATTTTTGGGAGAAAGGCCACGGAGGTAATGTGCCATTCTTATTATACCTATCAAGAGTACATACTATCAGTATAATTTATCATGCTGATGTTAACTTTGGTCACCTAGCTGATAAAGTGCTTATAAATTTTCTCCACTGTCCAGTTTCTCCCCCATGCCCATACTGCACTCTTTGGAAGGAAGGTGGCAAGGGCAGCCCACACTTAAGGGGTGGGGAGTTATGCTCCACCGATTTGAGGTCTGAATAGCTAAATAAATTATTTAGAAATCTTCTGCACAAGAATTTTGTCTATTCTCCCCTTTTATTTATTCATTCAATTATTTATTCACATAAATCTGGACTCATGGATATATATTTGATGGTTTGGGTTATAATCCAATATATCTCACTAATTTTATCGCTCAAATTGTCCCAGCTTTGGCCATTGGGAGTTCCTTCTGTTGGCTCCTGTGTCCCCTTTGACATAATGCCAGTGCTGTGGCACTTTCCAGTGCTTCCGTACTTCCTGGCACTACGAGATGCTCCAAACTCATCTTGTGTATTTCCTGCCAGAGCCCTAAAATCAGCCATTTTTCAGGGATGCCTGGTTCCTTTTATTATAGAATAGTATTAGACATCAAGATCCGGGAACTATTAATAGGTATGCGCATAGCTACTGGGGAATCATGGCTTCTAGGGTCTTACTGAATTTTTATCTATTTGCTTTATTAATTACTCAGAAAGGAGTGTTGAAACCTCAGACTATAATTTTGGATTAGTCTATTTCTTTAAAAAAATTCTTTCTGTGCTTTATGCATTTTAAAATGCTGTTATTAGGTGCACACAAATTTAGGATTATTATGTCTTCTTGATAGGTTGATCCCTTTATTGTTATGAAATGTCCATATTTATTCCTTGTTCTGAACCTTGTTTTGTCTGATATTAACATGGTCACCCTGGCTTTCTTTCAGCTACTGTTTTTATGGTATATCTATTTCCTTTGTTTAACTTTTAACCTATCTGTGCTTTATATTTAAAGTGGATTTCTTGTAGGTGGCATATAGTTGGATCTTAATTTTTTTTCAATCTGGTAATCTTGTTCATTGGAATAATCAGTAATTTACATTTAATTTATTCATTGGTTTTGTTAGGTTTATCCCTGCAATTTTGCTATTTGCTTTTTATTTGTCCCATCCTATTTACAATAAGTACAAAAAATAATAAAATACTTAGAAATAAACTTAAACCAAGGAGGTAACAGACCTGTACACTGAAAACTTCAAAACATTGATGAAAGAAATTGTGCTAGATGATTTTGTCTAACTGTAGGCTAATGTAAGTGTTCTGAGCACATTTAAGGTAGCCTAGACTGAGCTATGATGTTCGGTAGATTAGGTTTATTAAATTCATTTTTGACTTATGATATTTTCAATTTATGATGGGTTTATCTATATCTATCTATCTATCTATCAACCTGTGGGGAAATTTTCGTATTGACACAAAACCCAAAAGTAGTGTAAAGCTTAATTAATTTGACTACATAAAATTTTAAAATATGCCAGGCAGAATGTATGTGCCAAAAGTCAAATTAAAAAAAAACTTGCTAAGCTATAATAGTAAATATCTCACTAGGTATATTATTTGAGTTTTCCCTAATATATAAAATTATTGGCCAATTCTTTTTTTCTTAAAGATCTTTTCTAGTTGGCTTTTTTGTAGTTCTCTATCCTGTTTTTCTTGTTTATATTCTTTGCTCACTTTTCTATGGAGTTATTTTCCTCTGTATTATTGATTTGTATGTATTTTTTTAAATGTATTTTTGATACTGCGCATTTGTTTGTCAGTATTGGTTACAAATATTTCTTTCAGTTTGTAGCTTGCTTTTAGTTTTCATTTGTGGTGTCCTTTCTTGAACATACATTTTTTAAATGTCGATGTGGTCAAACATTGATTTTTCTTTCATGGTTTTCTTTTTTTAAAAAAAATAAGGAAAGTCTCTTTTATTCTAACATCATAAAACAAATTTCTATTTCTTTAAAGAATCTTATTATTTTGTTGTTTTATACTTATGATTTTAAATCCGGAACTTATATTTTGGAAATGTGAGCTAGAAATCTAATCTTATTTTTTCTATACAAAGAATTAGTTATTCTAAACTCATTTGCTGATAGTTGATCCTTGTTATATGCTACTGTTAAAGACTGTCCAACATGCGCTAGGCTCTGTGTGAGGTTCTTTACAGGACATGCCTTTTCTTGTCCCAACTCTGCTAGGAAGGAACTAGTATCATTCCCATTTTTCAGGTCGGGAAATTGAGGTTCGGAAAAGTTAAATTACTTGCCCAACCTGTGACAGCTAGCAAATGGTGGAAGCAGAATTTGAACCTTGATCGCATTTGCACTTGGTGTTGCAAGTGACAAGACTTGTCACTGGACACTTTGGCTCAGCCAAACCCCAATTCAGGGTCTATGGGGATGTTGCTTGGAGGCCTCTGCTCCTCTGGCTGGGCATGTGGGCGTGGGAGAAATTGCTAGAGAAGGGAGTTCAGTGAAGGAGCAGGCCTGGGGGGATCCCTGGGGAACACTGCCCATTAGAGCAGGGTTTCCCAACCTTGGTCCTACTGACCTTTGGGGCTGGATAATTCTCCATATGGCTGCGGAGGGCCATCGGTGTGTTGTAGGATGTTGAACAGCACCCGTGGTGGTCCCTTCCCATTAGATACCAGTAGCACCTCCCCAGCCCTCCTCCACACTCCCAAGCCCTCGTTGTGATAATGTCTCTAGACATTGCCAAATGTCCCTAGGGGAATAAAATTGCTCCCTGTTAAGAACTGCTAAGTCAATCAATAACTATTTGTTAATTATCTCTAGCAACATCAATTATTAACCATCATTAATGCTAATGATATTGATGCTAATTATCGATGGAGATTAATTACAGTGTTTTTTCTGTTGCCTCTTTGTAGCTGAGGGACAGAAGGTTCTAGCTTTCCCTTTAAGTTATCCCTTTCCAGCATTGTGTTCTTCCAACCTGTGATTCCTCACTCACTCAGCCAGGCGAGGAGCTCTGCTCCACCCTGAAAAACGTGCCACACTCAGTGTGGTGTGCCACCTGCTCTGATGTCACTGTTCGATTCATGAAAACACTTGCACAAGGGGTAGGGAAGTTTGCAGCTTGGGTGGGGGGCGCTCATGTTTTCTTTTCAAAATATTTTTCTTCAACATCTTGTTGACAGTGAGTACAAATGGAAAAATAAAGCCCAGCTGATGTAAAACGATTCCTGAACCCAGATGTGGCAGGGGCAAGGAGCCTTCAACATTCATGAAGCAAGTCAGGTTGTAAACATGTCTGGTGTCCCCGGTGTCCGGCCCAGCAGCCTCTGTGGGGGGGTGGGGGTCTGCACACAAATGTCGGGACGTATCAGCTGCTGGACATTCAGGGCTTTCAAAGAAAAAATCTGTTTTCAAAGTCCAAAATGCTGTCCAAGGTTCAGGGGCATTTAGAATGCTGTCCTTAGCTTGGCCAACCAGAGATCCTGCATTTTAAAGTCAAAAACCATGATAAAAATGACCAGGCAATGAGTGTTCCAGTAATTTGAGTGGCTGTGCAAGTCCTCTCATTTCTGCTGCTGATGACAATTGTCTTCACCCTGTCCTAGATGGCCTGGCCACGAACCCCTTTACAAGGCTTCCAGTCAGCCTCATTTTCCCCTCTTGTCCTGAGGACTTCTGGAGCGACTGTGACAGCCCCCAGAGCCTTGATGTTTGCAGACTTTGCCTCACCATCCAGGCCGGTGTCCTTGCCAGGTAAAGAAACCAGGTCTTGCGGACACGACTCATTCTTGGCCAGCCCGCACTGGTGCTTGGCCATCACGCTTCCTTTTCTAAGCTCAACCCAGCCCTCCAGCCCAACTGACACCCCACTCGCCTTGAGGGGTCCCCGCAGCCCTGAGCTCACCCTCCAGCCCTGTGGATGAGACTGGGCACACTGGCCAACCTGGGGGCTCCCTGAGGGAAGGCCCAGGTCCCCTTCCTGTTCTCTAAAGTCCCTTCATTTTGAGGGGTCACTCCAGTGTTGGAGAGCTGAGCTCAGAGAAGAAAACGGCAAAGAATATTGACCAGCTGGAGCAGGCAGTGTCCTGTGGCTGTCACCTCTCTGAGCCCTTGCTCTCAGGACAGACATGCAAGCAGACTTGTAGACAGAGTGGAAGGGGATGAGGAGGGGACTCAGCCCCCCCTGGTGGGGACATGGAGGCCCCCCAGGCCCAGGGCTGAGCTGGGCACAGTGTCCTGCAGTCCTGGTGAATATTCAGCGGGTCGTGTCCCCTTTGCTGGCTCCTGCCTACGCAAACAGCCACCTAGGAAGGGGAGGCAGATGGTGTGGTGACAGCGGCAGTGTCGGGGGACAGTGGGGAGGGCAGAGCCAGGGCGCACTGAAGCCTTGGTGCTGTCTGAGGGAGCCGCCGCTTATCCCCCAACATGGACCACTGGGTGCGGGGCGCCTGCATCCTCTGCGTGCTGAGTCTGGTCCCGACCGTGAGTAGCCAGCACAGACCCTCCTGCCTCTCCCACTGGGCCCAGACTTGGGAGGCACAGTGCCCATGGTCACCTGGTGGAGACCCCTCTGCCCTTCCCTAGCACAGGTGGCAGGCGATGGCTAGGAGGACTGACCCCCGGCCCCTCCCTCGTTCCTCCTCCCTGTGCAGTCTGCTCTGACCAGGGTAGCTCCAACAGTTCCCTCCTGGGCTGAGCTGAGCTTACCACCTGTTGCTCGTCCCAGGGCCTGGCCGTGCCCTCTGGGGTCCATGGAGCCTCTGTCTGCACCGTGACAGTGCCTGAGAACTGGAGATGCAAATTTCAGAGCCCCCCGTTCACACCCCAAGTCTGCTCTTTCCCTAAGCCCTGCGTGCCTGGGGCATGCAAACGCTCCTCTGTGAAGCTCCCCGGCCCTCCCAGCCCCAGGACTGCCTGAGCCACACTCCAATTTCATTGTTGTTTCCTTTGAAGCATGTGTGGCTGGGGACAGAGTGGGGCCTGAGCAGTTGGTAGAGACCAGCTGCTCCTGCTCCAGCATTTAGGGGACTCTCCCCGTCACAATGCCTGAGGGTTGGGGGAGCTCTGTGGCCTGGAATGCCAGGGCGTGGGGCACCAGGACAGAGTGCCCTCCCCAGGTGTGCTACAATCATCCTGCATATTTCCCAGGAGGCTGCCGCACGTGACAGCAGGGGCCAGGAGGGGAGTCACAGGTGCTGGGTGGGAAGCCCTGGCTGGCAGGGTGCTCCTCGGGGCCAGGCAGACTGAAATCTCCTTCCTCCACCGCCTTGCTGGGGAGCTGCCGGGCTCCGAAGCACTTGTGGCACCTGACCCCAGGCTGGCAGGCTTTGGGCTTGAATCCTGGAACCATGAAACTAGCTGTGTGACCTGGAGCGAGTTCCTCTTCCTTCCTGAGCCTCACTTATCTCTTGTAAAAAGACAGTTACCTGTGGCCAGCGTTGTGCACTGAGTGGCTCTGATCTGCCAAGGGCAGAGGGGCGCGCTGCAGGTGATTCCTACTGCCAGCCCATCTGGAGTGAAGGAGGCCCCTCCCTCTCAGCTGTGTGCATCCCACAGTAAAAGCTTTATTTTTAGGAGCGGGACCTGAGACCAGGTGGTGATCGATGACTAGATGGAGCCGGTGCCAGAGCCAGAACGAAATCGTTGTCTCCCGGCCCGGGCTCCACCCCCACAGACGCTGGGATGAGCGGCCGTCACAGGCAGCGAGGCCAGGGGTCCAGGGCCCTGGAGTCTCCCCCAGGAGTGGGTGGAGTCCAGTGTGCGTGGGCCTCCCTCCTGTGTGGTCGCCCACTGTCCTCCGTCCCCACTCTGGTGGTCAGAGTCCCTACTGCGGACCCCAGCCCTGTCACACGTTCACTGCGCTATTTGCCGAGCATGCATTTCTGTCCAATAACACTAGTAACTGATGAAACATTTGCTGACATGGGCTCTGCTGGACACGGAGGCTGTGTGTGGGATGGCTGTGTGTGTGACAGTGGCCCTGGAGACAGACATTACACCTGCCCTCTCCTCACACAGCTCAGATGCTCCTGAAATACACCACGTATGTCCCCACCCGGTGTCTTTGCACATGCTGTTCTCTCTGTCCTGAATACTCTTCTCTTCTCCCCACCACTCTGTGTGTGTGTGTGTGTGTGTGCGCGCGTGTGTTGTTTCGAAATGTTCCTTTGTTCCCAGGTCCAGCTCAAATGCCACCTGCCCAGTTCCCTGTGAGGAGGCCACTCTCCTGCAGTGCCTGTCCTGCCTCTGATCCCCGTTTGCATGGGGTCCCTTAGGACCAGGCCCTTCCCCCTCTCCCAGCCACTCCTGCCCTGTGAAAGCCTTGGGGAATAGAAGTCTACACTGGTTGTGCGTGTTGAACAGAAATGTGTGTGTTGTAGACCCGGCCCGCAGTGCAGGGAGCATGTTTTATAAAACTGGCTTCCTGAACACTTATCCATTCAGGCTCTGGCCTGTCCGTGATTGGATTTAGTTTTCCCCCAGTATAGGGCAGTGGGAGCCAGAGGCGTTATGAATTCTTGCAGCTGACTGCCAGCTCCCTGGAGTACTTGTCCAAATGCAAAGTCCTGGATCCACCAAAGATTTCTGCATATTCCTGGCTCCAGCCCAGTGGATAACCAGTTGATTCTTGGGGCACACTTTCAGAAATACTGCTAGAAGATTTCCAGAAAAAGAGCATATTTGCAGCTTCCAGGGATGATTCCTTGTGGTCACCGGGCAGCACCAAGTTTGGGAAGCTCCTAAAACTGCAGCCTTCATGATTGTGCAGCCGCGCACACGGGCCATGATCCTTCCACCCACCTGTCCACAGGCCCCCGTCCATCTTTCCACAGCAGCCCACTCACGCACCATGCCTCCAGCCATGCCTCCAGCCCACCCCCCATGCACCCATCCACATGTTCATCTGTCTGTGTGCGGACTCAGCCATGCCACCAGCCGGCCAGCCAGGCACTCACCCATTCATGCATTCATTCATTCATTCATTCATCTATGCGTCCACATTCATTTGCTCCTTCACCTCATTTGTAGATAGTGTGCAGCCATGTCCTCTCTCACTTACCCATTCGCTCGTGTATTCTTGCTTCAGTACCCCTGAAAGCAGAACCTGAGACAAGGTTCAGAAGTCCAAATGGTTTCCTGTGGGCTAAATTCAAGGTGTTGACAGGGCCGCATTCCTCCTGGACAATGGAGGGGAGAGTCCATTTCCCTGCCTGCTCCTTGGCTTGTGGCCCCTGTCTCCATCTTCAACGCCAGCAGTGTAGCCGTGTAGCGTCTCTGAATCTCAGTCTCTCTCCCCTTCCCATCGTTATAAGGCTGATCTCCCTCCTCCAAACCCTTAACCTCATCTGCAAAGTCCTTTTGCCATGTGAGGGAGCATATTCATGGGTTCCAGGACTAGGACGTGGGCATCTTCAGGGGCCACCATTCCACTCACCAAGGCAGTTTATGCCGAATCGCTTCCAGGGAGCAGGAGTGCAGAGCAAAGAGTAGCAGAGGAGGGAGGAAAGGCCACTGTGAGGATGGAGTTGGCCTTCTCCCTGAGATCTTCTGAAGCACTTTGTTCAATCTGTCTCAGAACTTACTCCTATGAGATGGAAAGGGGAAGCTTCCTTCCTCTCCTCCTTCCTTCCTTCTTCCTCTCTTCTTTCTCCCTTCCCTCCCCCCTTCTTCCCTCTCTCCCTCTTTCCTTCCTTCCTTCATTTGTCCTTCCTCTCTTCTTTCTTCCTACCTCCCTTCTTTCTTCCTTCTTTCCTTCCTTCCTCCCTCTTTCTCCTTCTTTCCTTCCTTCCTCCCTCTTTCTCCTTCTTTCCTTCCTGCCTTCCATCTATTCCTACATCGGAACATTCATCATACACACCTGTAAGCACTGGGACTCAGGCCTGTGCTTAGGATCAGGGGCACAGACATGAACCGAGCTTGGCCTCTGTTCTCAGGCCACGTGGCCCAGAACCCAGAAGAAGCACCTCAGCTTGGCTCACCCCGTCAACTCCTTCCTGCAGGCACTGGGCCACGTGCACCCAGAATGTGACGTCATCACGCGGTTGAGAGAGGACGAGAACGCCTGTCTGCAAGCAGCAGAGGGGATTCCCAACGCCACTGTGGGTACGGGCTCAGGTGGGAGGTGAGGCTTCTCTGATCCCATTGCCTTCTGCGGCCTCACCACGCAGCATGTTGGAGCAGCCTTGCCCCTGGATGAGTCTGCCCGGCTCTGTCTCTCCACCTAGGCTGCCCCAGGACCTGGGATGGGCTGCTGTGCTGGCCACTGGCCGGCTCTGGAGAGTGGGTCACGCTTCCCTGCCCAGATTTCTTCTCTCACTTCAGCTCAGAGCCAGGTGAGGCGTCCTGTGTGTGGCAGAGGGAAGGGAGGTGGTTTCATCTAGAAGTGGCAGAATTTGGTGGCACGTCACTGGCTTTGGGGCAGGCAGATCTGGGTTCAAATACCAACTTCCCCTCTGCCAGTATGACCCTGACCCTTTGCTTCCTGCCCCTGGCTTGGGGAGAACACGAGCATTAACGGTGGGGCCTGTCCATGCCAGACCTGGAGCTGGGCACGGAGCACACGCTCTCCAGATGCTAGCAGGGGGTGTGAAGGAGGGTGGGGCCTGCGAATGCCAAGGTGCTACCAGCTGCCCAGAGCTGCTCTGCCCCACCTCCCCAGCCTGGGTGTCCTCCCCACTGCCCTTAGGATGCTGGTGGCCCAGCTCACTCCTCTCTGCTGCTCGGGGGAATGATTCTCTCTGTTCGCAGATGGCACCTTTGAGGCCAGAGGGGGAAGATCCCAGAGTGCGTCCCAGGCAGGCTGGACCTGGAACCTGGCCTCTGGAGGGAAGGCCACCCTCTCTCTGCCACTAAGAAGGACTGCCTGCGCAAACTCTGCCGGGCTTACTTGATAGCCCACAGTGCCCCCAGCCGTCCCGGGGAGAGGGGAAGGAATTGTGACCAGAGCCTCTTGCTTGCCTCCCAGGGGCTGTGAAGCGGGATTGTACCATCTCGGGGTGGTCTGAGCCCTTCCCACCGTACCCTGTGGCCTGCCCTGTGCCCCTGGAGCTGCTGGCTGAGGAGGTGAGAGTTTCCTGGCATCTTGCAGGCAGGATGGCCATGGATGTTTCTGCACAACTGTAGGGGCTGCTGCTCCCATTCCAGCCAGCAGGTTGGATGACTAATTACAGCAGTTTTCCAGCAGAGGGCAGTGAAGTATTCAGAGGAGAGGGGTGTCATTTGCCAGTTTGTTCAAGGGTGGCACATGGGCCGAGTTGCTTGGAGGGAGAGGGATGGCAGACCACAGGTGGGACATGTGCTGGCCACTGCCTCCTTTCTGTGCCCAGGTAGGTAGGGAGCTTTGAGTGGTTCCAGAGGAAACAAGGCTCCTGGTAGCCCTGGGCAAGCTCTTTCCTTCCCTTCTCTGGTCCCCAATCTGTGAGCAGTGTGCATGGCTGTGGTGTGGACAAGTGAGGAATACTCCAGCCCCAATGTGATTGCAGAGACCCCCAACCCCAGCCAGCACACCCCACCCTTTTGCATCGAGCAGGGCCTTTGCAAGGTGCTTCTATGTCCATCATCCCATTTCTCCCTCGCCTCAGCCCTGAAAGGTAAAGCCTGACTGTGACCATTTTTTCAGATGAAAACACTGAGTCAGAGAGGGACAGTGATTGCCTGCGTCCCACAGAAGAGCCAAGACTGGGGCCAGTGCCTGGGCCCCTGATCCCTTCCCTTGCCGGCACCCTCCGTCTCTGGGGGCCAGGCTGGACTCTGATTGATTTGAACACTTGGGCATTGGAAGCTTTTGCCTGCCTGCCTGCTTCTGGCTGTCCCCAGATGTCCCTGGCTGTCTCCTTTATTTGGGGACGTTGTGTTCCCAAGCCAGCAAGCAAGCTGGATGTCAATAAACAAGCTGATTTCCTCTTGGACTGTTGTCATTCCCCAGAGACGTATAGTTTCTGCTGCCGGCTCTCCCCACCCCAGAGCACAGTGAGTGTCTCTATTCCCCCCACCGTCCCCCCTCACCAGCAGGCCAGGTGGAAGACAGGCTGTAAACAAATGCTTCAGTGCACAAAGGGAGCTTTCCATGGTACCCACGGACAGCTCTGGCCCTCCCTGATGGGGAATGTTGGGGTGGAACCGCAAAGGGTTCACCTGCTCAATTGACAAGCCTTCCTTTCCCCAAAAGCCCAGAAGCTGAGACTTTCTTCTATCTCCACTCTCCCCAGAAATCCTACTTCTCCACAGTGAAGATCGTCTACACCATGGGCCACAGCATTTCTACTGTAGCCCTCTTGGTGGCCATCGTCATCCTGCTTGCTCTCAGGTTTGCCATCCTCATCACCACCTCAAGAACCTTCATTGGCTCCCTATTGCTCAGAGGGCCAAGTCTGATTCCTTGCCTGGATAGCCAAGAGGTTCTAGCCAAGAGATCTAGACACCATGTCCATGTCTAAATTTTCCTTCCCTTTTCCCCAACATGGAGACCCATCTCTTCACACGCCAGAGCTCACTGTTACCTCCACACCTTTGCTATGTGGCGCTCATTCTATTTGCCTGGAACACCTCCTTTTTCTCAGTGTATTTACATCTGCCAAAATTCAAAGCCCAGCTCCCACCTGCATCTAAGAATCCTTTTGCCTCCTATGCAGAGCCCTTCTGGACTGTTCCAACCCTCTGATCATTGTCTCTTTTAAGGCCTCCCAGCCTTCAGAGTCTGAGCGCCACATCTGGCCTGTGCTGTTCTCTGTCTCCCGGGGATGAGCGTCCTCTCTGGTCACTCGGAGGGCTTCCACTGGCGATGCCCTGCCATTTCTGCCTCTGTTCCCCTAGACCATGGGCTCCCTCAAGGCAGGGGCTAGCACTTTTCCCTGGGCACCTACGCTGAGCCCAGGGCAGTGGTTGGTCAGCTGTCCTGAAAGGCTGAAACTGAAGCCTCAGGTTCAGCTCAATTCAATTCAGCTTGATTCGATTCACTTCGATGCGCCTCCTGCCCGGCTCAGCCCAGCCTCAGCAGGCCCCTGGCGCAGCGCAGCAGAAGCCCTCTCCCACCTCGCCCCCTGCCCCTCACGTCTCCCATCCCCACCAGGAGGCTCCACTGCCCCCGGAACTACGTCCACACCCAGCTGTTCGCCACCTTCATCCTCAAGGCAGGAGCTGTGTTCCTGAAGGACGCCACCCTCTTCCACGGCGGCGACACGGACCACTGCAGCTTCTCCACTGTAACGTCCATGGCGGAGGGGCCGGCGCGGGTGGGGAGAGGAGGAGGGATCAGAGACCTCCACGTGCCTGCCCTGTCCTAGGGCCTGGCCTTGGGGCTCCCCCACGGCCACTTACAGAACAGGACATCGCCCCTCCCCGGTGACAGGCCCCAGATCTTCACGCCCTTTCCCGGCTGCACACCCCACTCCGCATTCCACACTCCAATCAAGACCACATGTCACCACGCCTGGCCTCGTCCTTCCCTTTTGTACCGCCCTGAGCACTTGTCCCTCCCTCACCAAGCGCCCGGGTGACAGACTGCACACAAATTATGAGACTCCCAGGTGGAGGGAGCTGAGAGCTGGGAGAGAATGAGAGAGGGCTTCAGGGAGGAGGTGGCTTTGGAACTGGGTAGGAGCAACTACGGGGGAGTGAAGAGGCAGGACATGTCAAGTGGAGGGACCAGGGCGAACACTCTCTCAAAGACAGGAGGAGCTGTGGTGGGGGTGGGCGGGGGAGTAAGAGGAGACTGAAATTTAAAGGAAGTTGGGCAGGGTGTGCAGGCCCAGCACCTCGTAGGTCCTCTGCAACAGTGCCGGAAATGAACAGCTAAATGAGTAAACAAATTAACAAATGACCTCAATTAATTAATGAAGGAATTAATAATAGTATATGATCAGCGCTTATTATGGGCCAGGCATTGCATGAAGTGCTTTACATAAAACAGTTGGCCCTTAAACAACACAGGGGTTAGGGGCACCAACCCCCACACAGCTGAAAATCCACCTGTAACTTTTGACTCCCCCAGAACTTAACCACTAACAGCCTAGTATTGACTGGAAGCCTCACCAGTAACTCAGACAGTTGATGAATACATATTTTGTATGTTATATGTATTATATACTGTATTCTTACAACAAAGTAGGCCAGGGAAAAGAAAATGTTATTAAGAAAATCATAAGGAAGGGAAAATATATTTACTATTCATTAAGTGGAAATGGATCATCATAAAGGTTTTCATCCTGTCATTTTCGTGTTGAGTAGGCTGAGGAGGAGGAGGAGGAAAAGGAGGGGTTGGTCTTGCTGTCTCAGGGGTGGCAGAGGCGGAGGAAAGTCTGCGTATAAGTGAACCCCGGCAGTTCGAACCTGTGTTGCTCGAGGGTCAACTGTATTATTTCCTTTCATCTTCAAAACAGCTTGAAGGAGAAAGCATCACTTTAATCCCATTTTGTAGATGAGGGGCCACCGGCAAGGTCACCCAGCTGCACAGAGGGCTGGGACCAAACCGGGCTGTCTGAGCTCAGAGGTGGTCCTGCGCACGCTGTCACGTGAACGGGCCGTGCAGTGAATGAATGGAGGCCCAGGTGCGGACCTGTGTTTGCGAGACGCAGCTGTGCATGAGTAAATGTGCCATAGTCACAGCTCTCGAAATTGACTTCAGCTCAGGAAGGATGGAAAGAAAATGCAAACAGAAGCAACTCAAAGGCAGTTTCCATTTAATCCTCATGACAAGGACATGAGCTAGGTATTGGAAGTTTTTCCTCTTCCAGATGAAAGGCTAAGGCACGAGGAGGTTTGCACAGCTAATAGACGGTACATTTGAATTCGGGCTGTCTGGATCCCAAATCTGTGCTCTTAACTGTCACACAGGATGCCACCACATCCCCTCTGGGGCAGCCCAAGGAGTCTGGTGGCCCAGCCTAAGGTGGAGGGGCCTGGAGGTTCTGGGTCTGGGTGGGGTGGAGCAGGCAGATGGGGGCTCCCATGGGCATCACAGCTCCAAAGCGCCCGGGTCCTGGCCCCCAGGTTCTGTGCAAGGTCTCCGTGGCAGCCTCCCATTTTGCCACCATGACCAACTTCAGCTGGCTGCTGGCAGAAGCCGTCTACCTGACCTGCCTCCTGGCCTCTACCTCGCCCAGCTCAAGGAGAGCCTTCTGGTGGCTGGTTCTTGCTGGCTGGGGTGAGCATGGAGGGCGGCCGGGCTGGGCACCGCGGGGAGGTGGAGGGCTGCGGAGGCCCAGGGGGCTCACACAAAGGCCATGTGGTTGGCGGTGGCGGTGGCGGTGGTGGTGGCCGTGGTGGGAGGTGGGGGCAGAGCTCAGAGCTCAGAGCCAGGGACGCAGCCCGCTCACCCTGGTCTCCTCTGCGCCCCCACAGGGCTGCCCATGCTCCTCACCGGCACGTGGGTGGGCTGCAAGCTGGCCTTCGAGGACACCGCGTGAGTCTGAGCGGACCCCCGGGCCCGCAGGGGCGTGGAATGGGCTGCTCTCCAGGCTGGAAGTTGGAGCAGGAAGAGGAGGAGGAGGGCTCGGCTTGGCGGGGGTGGGGGGCCGGGCAGGCAGTCTGGAGAGCTCAGAGGGGCAAGAGCCGGGCGGCGGGGGGACTCCTGAATAAGGGAAGTGTTGGGGCCAGTAAAGAGGCGTCGAGCAGACCGATTTTAAAGAAGTTTATTCATTTAAGTGGAGAGCAAGGGTGAGCCCAGCCTGGATTGGGGCGTCCCTTTCGGAGGGGGACCCAACTGGCCGAGACAGGAAAGAAGGCTGAGGGGTGGTGGTGGTGAGGCCGGGAGGTGTGAATGCCAGAGAGAGGAGAGGGGGTCCCCTGGGAGGCGGTAGGCAGAGCGGAGAGAGGGGGAGGTGCGTGGGCATCTTTGCAGCCACCGCGTCCTTGGCGTCCTCTCCAGGTGCTGGGACCTGGACGACAGCTCCCCCTACTGGTGGATCATCAAAGGGCCCATCGTGCTCTCCGTTGGGGTCAGTCCCTGGCCCAGCTTCCTTTGTTTTATTCAGTCAACCTGGCTGGACTCACCGAAGGGCCATGCACAGCAGGAAACACGACTCCAGGCTGGGAGCTGGGACACCTGGGTTCCAGCCTTGCTATGTCCCTGATTCTCTGAGGCCGTCTCTGGGTCACAATATCCCATTTGCAAAGCCCGGAGCGGGGCTCGACCAGCACACAGGCCCCTCGAGCTCGGGGTTTGGATGAGTCCGGGGTGCTGGTTGCAGATTAGCTCCCACTGCTGGGAGAGGCTGGGGGTTGGGGGGAAGTCCACCGAGGCTACTTCCCACCTGCAACCCAGAGGCAGGGAGGACTGCTTTGCATGGCTTTGGTAAATGTGCAGATTTGTCCCCATTTAGCAATTGTGCAAAGTGAGGGGCACCTGCCTTGTGACAGGGAAGAGCCTGGAAGTGGCTGGAGGCAGATGGTAAGGCCTGACCCTCACACCCAGATCCCAGGACTGGAGAGGAGGAGGAGCCTGAGGCCCCCTCTGTCCCCCAGGTCTTACATGTGGGACCTCCCAGCCTCTAGGCTCCAAGTTCTGAGCAATGGTCTGTGTGACCGTCTGCCTGCACTTCCCAGTGTCTCAAGGGTTTGGAGTTTCTAGACCTCAAAGGGGCTGGGGCCCCATCCCAGGCCACCAAGGGCTACCCCGACCCTTGCCCTCCATCTTCCTGAACCTCTATTTCCAGGTGAACTTTGGGCTTTTTCTCAATATCATCCGCATCCTGCTGAGGAAACTGGAACCAGCTCAGGGCAGCCTCCACACCCAGTCTCAGTACTGGTACAACATGTGTGCATGTGTGTGCGTGTGCATGTGCATGTGTGTGTGTGCATGTGTGTGTGTGTGTGTGTGTGTTGAGGGGACACTGGAGGGGGATTTAGCGTGGTCTGTTTCATCCAGCAGTATTCATGATCCTGGCCCCATGCTCTTCCATGTGTTCCCAGGGAGAGTGCAGATCTGGTCCCTGCCTGCTAGGGGACCACCATATGGGAAGGACAGGGACTCCAAAGAGCCAGTTACAGGCCAGATAGGCTGAGTGCTGAGATCAATGTCTATGGGAGCCTGAGGAAGGAGATCCTCTCTAGACAGGGTTGAAGGGAAGGTCAGGGAAGATTTCCTGGAGGAAGTGGTCTTTGAACTAGACTTTGAAAGATGCATAGACTTTGGAATAACCTGGAGAAGAGCACTTGGCAGAGGGAACAGTAGGATCCAGGGCCCCAGCGTAAGGAAGCCCACGGGAGGTGGAACTTCCCAGGTGTCTGGTGCACAGGGTGGACGTGGGAGCTGGTGGGAGAGAGAACAGACAAGGTGCACACGGGAGTTTCTGATCCCAGCCTCAGGAGCCTGGATTTTGGCTTTCCCGCAGGCGTCTCTCCAAGTCAACGCTTCTCCTCATCCCACTGTTTGGAATTCACTACATCATCTTCAACTTCCTGCCTGATGATGCCGGCCTGGGCCTCCGCCTCCCCCTGGAGCTGGGACTGGGCTCCTTCCAGGTGAGGTCTCCACAGGGTCTTTCCCTCCACGTCCTTGGGCAGGAGGGAGGTGTTGTTGCCCTCAGGCCTTGGTTGACTTCGTGATAGGGTGAGGGCTACTCGTATTCATCCGTCTATTCAGCTCTCCATCCGTCCATCTTCCTTCTATCCTTCCATCACTCTATTCATTCAACTTCCCACGCACCCGTCTACCCATTCATCCCATCATCCATCCATCCATCCTACCTATTCAACTTTTACTGAGCCCCTATTATGTGCCAAGTGATGTGCTCATTATGGGTATATAGAAATGAAGAAAGTCATAGAAATGGGCCCAACAACCCTGGCAGGCTTGCTGTGAAGATTATATGAGGCCATATGTCTGGCTCATAGTAAGTGATGAATGCCTCTACATTTCCTTTGAACACAGACCTGGCCCAAGCCACAGCCTGGTGGATGGGGAAAAGGTAGTAGAAAAGCTCTGGATGCTTGAGGCCAGGCCAGAGTGTTCTGATGGGGTTCTTCTTCTTTGGCCTCACAGGGCTTCATCGTTGCCATCCTCTACTGTTTCCTCAACCAAGAGGTATGTGACTCTCCAGGCTATCCCTTACTCATTGAGCCCCACCTTTCAGCTCAGGCCACACTTGACTCCTGTGATCCTTTGTGGTGGTTTGTCCTGAGCTCCTGGATCAAGCTGAACCTGAATGCTTCCTGTAAACATCTTTTATCCATCCTGCATCTGAGCTGGGCCAAGTTTGACCATCCACGCACCAGGAGGTGGAGGAGACCTTCCAGGGATCAGGAGAGGGATCAAGGCAGGGAGTCTAAAGGGATCCTCCAATTCTGTGTCCCTAAAATTGAACATAAAGAAGAGTGGCGGAGAGTGTTTGTCACTTGGGAGAGAGACAGTCAGAGGGAACAGAGACAGGAACCGAGACAGTCATAGGTAGATATACAGGGACCTAGACAAATAGAGTCAGATGCAGAGACTGGGAGGAATACCCAGGGCAGAGACGGGGAAATGGAAAGCACCTAGAAGAAAGACACACAAAGAGAACAGACATGAATAGACAGAGCAGATGGTACTGCCACACATGCAGAAACTTGGTAAGATTGCAGAGACAGACGAGAAGGGAATTACATCCAGAAGACACCGAATTTTCACCTTAGGACAGTCTTGCTCCAGGGAGAGAGATGGGAGAATTTATCTCAGTGCCCAGACTCCTAGACCCCACTGTTTTGTGTAGGGGCAGGGTCACGGGCTCTGCTGGAGACATGGCTGCATGTGCCCTATCCCCTAGCTGTGGAGTATTGCTCCCCTGCCTGCCCCCACGACCTGCCACCTCTGTCCCTAACTGCTCCTTTCCCCTGACTCTCTTCCCTCCTAACCCAGCCTTTCTGAGTGTCATACATCCTTATCTGGTGTCTGCGCTGCAGACATAGGACCGCAGTGTCTGGGTGTAACATGTCATGGGCCCTGGGGACCCCAGGAGGGGTGAGAAGCAGCTCTGGATGAGGTTGCTGGGGTCTGGGGATGGAGTTTCCACAGAGAGCTGTGAGAGAATCTGTCTCAGGAAGTGATGTTGGAGACCAGATGGTTACATACCTCTGGTGACGGGAAGCTTACTACCTACAATAGCTCTTTCTGTTGTCAGACAGCTATGGGGAAGATCATCTTTACACTGAACAGAAATCTTCCTCCCTTTGCTTTATCACTGCAGCCCTAGTGGTTGGTCAGCTCTGTGAAGTAGGTCATCGCCTCCCAGCTCCCTCTTCTCCTTGACAACCCCTTGAATATGTGAAGATACAGATGACCTCTGCCAGTCTCATCCTCCCACCCCATCGCAGGATACTTTTCTTTCAGTTACTTTCAGTTCCCTCAACTGCAGCCCCTCGGACAGAGTTCTGAGTCCTCTCCCTCTTGGGGTCATGTCCTCTGGACAGATTCACCGTAGCTGGAGTAGAACTCACAAAATGGAACCCGAGAGCAGGGGCTGGTCTAAGTCATTCAGGGAGAACAGAGTGGTTATTTGGCCAGGAACTCAAGCAAGCACCCATAAATGTCTTACCTGGGCTCAGACACAGGCAGTGCTAGAAGGCAAAGAAAGGAGCTAAAGGGAGTGGCAAGACGTACTCACAGGATAGTGTCCTCCAGAGGCTATACTGAGCAGTGCCTGTGGCCGATCAGGGCCCTCCCTGCCCTGTGTCCCTGATTCTCCTACATGGCCTCTCCCTGCACCCTAAGTCCCACTGGGGTTGAGTAACAAAGCTGCAGTGGGACCTTCCTAACATCCTCTCCCTTGTCCCTGGAGGTGAGGACTGAGATCTCGCGGAAGTGGCACGGCCACGACCCAGAGCTTCTGCCAGCCCGGAGGACCCCAGCTAAGTGGACCAGGCCTTCCCGCTCGGGGGTGCAGGTGCTGACATCTGTGTGCTAGGCCGGCCCCATCATGCAGCTGGAGTCCACACCTGAGCTTGGGCAGCTGCAATGGGTCCGCCACCTTCTGGAGAAGCAACAAGAAGGCCCCTGGGAGACTTCAGGCCACTGTGGCTCCCCCCCCCAACCCACTGGGCTACTGCCCAGCCCTGGACAGGGGCAGCCCTTCCTCCCTGCCCCACCCTGGACTCTTGCCCTAGGCCCCTGCATGCCTGCCCCTGACTTCCTTGGTTCCTCTGTGTCCGTTTGTACCAGTTCCTCTTCCTAAGGTGTGGGGTCCAGAAAAGCCAATAAGCTCATAAATGAGTAGATACGTGTTTGAGTGATTAAATGCCCCTCTAAAGGTGACAGGGTCTCCATCCTTTATGTGTAGCTCCAGTGCACGGTTGCATTTTTCATTCTTCAGTTCATGCCACATTACGATCATTTGTCTGTGCAGGGACCCTCTTGCTTTATTTATTTTGGAAACGTGCTCTCTTTTGTCCCGGACTCTCACTCCGGTGCTCCTCCTTCCATAGGCAAACATGCTAATGTGTTTCACGTGAATATGTGTGTCTCTGTGTATCCTGCAAAATCTGTAGGGTTTTGTGTGTCTGTACTCTTAACGTACATACATGCTAGCAGTTATATGCCTCGTCCTGCCTCTGACAGTTCCCCCTTGGCGGTGCCTGTAAGCGATCCGCTCGTGTAGCCGTACATGCGTCTGGTCCGTTGTTTTGACTGCATGACACCATTTGCCACATGGTGTCATCGCCCGTGTGTTACTGTTCTGTCCTGGCTCCCCTGCCCTCCAGGTGAGCATTCACATGCCGGTCCCCTGAGGGACTTGGGAAAGTGAGCCTTTCTCCAGGACCCGCACGCAGGAGGAGCAATGCTGGGCAGCAGCGTGCCTCTTCTTGCTGTGACTAAGGCGTGCCAGCTTGCTCGCCTGCAAATTGCACTCCCGCCAGCAGCTCTCGAGGCTCCTGAATCTCCGCAGCCCCACCAACACTTGGCGTTATCCAGCTTTTTAATGTCTGCGAGCCAAATGGGTGTAAAGTGACATCGCATTGTTGTTCTAATTTGCATCTCCCCGATAGCTAATGAGCATGAACGTCTCTTCTTGTGCCTGTTAGCCTTCTGGGTTTCTTCTGGAAATCGTCTCTTTCCCTGTTTTTTTTCTCTGGGGTGGATCATTCCTCGACTTCAGGTCTTTCTCTTATGTCCTCACCATTGTGTGCCCTCCCAGGCCCCAGCCTGCTGCCTGATGCCCCCCATCTGAGTGTGGGCCCCCCTAATGTAACACATCAACATGGTCCATCCCCCTTCCAGCCTCCTCCTTGGCAGGAGGGAGGAGAGACCTGGCCGCTGTCCTGTTTGTTGACTGATGGGGCTGGAGGGAGATTTCAATACAGAGAACAGACAGAAAGGGACACTGTGCAGGTCAGAATGAAATCTTTCCCTTCCTGGTCTACCCACAGCATATCTGTCCTTCAGAACTGAGTTCCATTCCCCCCTCACCTCCAGGAAGCCTTCCTTGCAACGCCACCCTTCCCGGACATTCTTTCTCTTTTTTCCATTACCCCAATGAAATGTTCTAAAATTAGATAGTGGTGATAGTTGCAAACTCTGAGAATACATGAAAAACCAGTGAATTGTACACTTTTAAAGGGTGAACTTTGTAATATGTGAATTATAGCTCATCAAAGCTGTTATTTAAAAAAGAGTAAATGGATCATTAGAGAACACTTGCAAGCATTTTTTCTGCTGCATAATTTGTGAAGTCCATATAATATTCTTTATTTAGCCAATAGTTATTTAACAAATCTATTGGTGAAGGTTTCTCCCTATGTTTTTAAAATAAATAATTGTGCTGATAAACTTCCTTGCACCCAAGACTTCATGTATACACCTCAAAAAGAGAAAAACTTCAGAATAAACTCCTAGACCTTCAGAATAAATTTTCCTAGACCTAGGATGTTTCAGCCAATGCAAGGCATATGATGAGTCTCTTAATACCTATTGACAAATTGCCTTCCAGAAAAGTTGGTCTAGTGTATTCTTGCATGCAGCGTTGGTGTGATGGTTTTTCTGCTTGGTTATTATCATTAAAAATATCTCCGTATCTCTGAGTTTTAACTAGTGTTAACAGTGCTAGCCGTGGTGTTAGCACAGTGCTGTTAGCGGTTAGTGTTAGTTAGCTTGGTTAGTGCTAATTAATGGCTAGTTAGTGGTTAGCATGTTAGTGGTTAGTGTCAGTGGTTAATTAGCAGTTAGTGTTAGCAGTTAGTGATTAGTTAGTGGTTAGTATAAATTAATATTAGTGGTTCTTGTTAGTAGCTAGTTAACAGTTAGTGGTTAGTTAGTGATTATTGTAAGTTAATGTTAGTGGTTAGTGTTAGTGGTTAGTTAGCAGTTAGTGGTGGAAGTTAGTGGCTACTTAGTGGTTAGTGTTAGTTAACATTAGTTAGTGGTTTGTTAGTGGTTAACGTTAGCAGTTAGTGTTAGCAGTTAACGGTTAGTGTTAGTTAGTGGCTAGTTAGTGGCGGTAGTTTATGGTGTTGGCAGTGCTGGAAGCAGCTCGCTCTGTGAATCACCCACCCCTTCCCTCAGGGGTCACCGTGGCTGCCAGTCCACCGCTCGCTCCCTTTTAGTCTCAACTGGAGCCTCAAATTCCTGCCACTTCTCCAGTCTCTGTCCTGACAGGGATCTGTGGACTGGGGCTACCTGCGGGTTCCTGGGCAGCTCCCTTGACTGGTAAAGTCTTCCTCTCTCAGGACCTCCGCTTCCCCATCTGTAGCAGGAGGGGTTGGTCAGCGAGTGACGTCTGAGGCATTTTCGGAAGGGACGAGGCCGGATGGCAGGCGGAGAGGCGGCGTGAGAGGCGCAATGCGTACTCTGGCCACGAGGTGGCAGACTCACTGCGGCCAGGAGCCCTGGCTGGGCTGACTGCTGCGTGGATGAGACTGACCCCGAGGAGCCTATGGGGCTGGTGGAAGAAGAGGCAGGGGTCAGGCAGCGTAGGTGGGGTGGGAGGGGCCTGGCCTGGGGGAGGAGCGGGACATCCCCAAGCCCCCCCAGACTCCAGTCTGGAGAAGTAAGAAGCAGATAAGAAGCGTGAGAGCTGAAGAGACAGGAGAACCAGTGCCCCCTGGAGCTTCTGTGCAAGGTCCGGACCGGAAGCGGGGCTCCCTAGGCCCTCCGGCTTTCTGTGGGAAAGGCAGGATTGCCCGCCCTCCACTCCAGCCTCCTCCTTCCAAGCAGCCTCTCATCAGGCACTGAAAGGAGAGTTTCCTGAAGGGAAGGAAGACACTCCACTTCCCTCCCCTTGTGCTTGGGCTCCCTACTCTGTGAGGAAGAGGAGGAGAAATAAAAGTGCGGGGCCCATTCTCTGTCCTCGGAGAACCTCCAGGAGTGTCAGGAAGACCCCCAGGGATGAGCCTGAGCCCGGATGCAAGAACCAGAGTGTAGGGCTCAGACTCCCTAGAGTGCAGGAACTCAGAGGACAGGGTGTGGGTGAGGCAGGAGCAGTCAGGGAAGGCTTCCTGGATGAGGGGACTCAGGCAGGGGGTGTAGACCTTACAACCCCACTGGGTCAAGCTGCACAGCGGTCTCTTCCCACCACCTTCTGGGCAGGAAGCAGGAATGTGTCTGACCCCAGCTTAGAGAGAAATGCCTGGGGGAAGGGTCTGGCAGGAGGGTTGGTCTCGGGGCCTTTCACAGGCTCTTCTGCTAGGGTCTGGTCTGCGGATCCCGCTCATTCGCACGGTAGGTGTTTACTCAGTGCCCGCTTAGGCTACAGGCACCTTTGTAGAGCCTGAAGATACAGCTGCAGACAACTCCCAAACATGCCCCTACTCAAGGGGCTTAGGGTCTGGGTCAGGGAGGGCGCAATAGTCAATTTTGTGTGTCAACATGACTGGGCCACAGGATGCCCAGATACTGGTTAAACATTGTCTCTGGGCATGTCTGTGTGGGTGTTTCTGGCAGAGATTAGCACTTGAGTTTGGCAAGCTGAGTAAAGCAGAGGGTCCTCCCTGACATGGGTGGGCACTGTCCAGTCCTCGGAGTCTGAGTGGAATGAAAGGACAGAGTAAGTTTGAATTTGACCTCCTTCTGCCTGACTTTGAGCTGGAACATCCATCTCCACCCTCGGCACTCCTGGTTCTCAGGCCTTTGAATATAGCACTGGTCTTCCTGGGTCTCCGGCTTGCAGATGGCAGATTGACATCCCAGCCTCCATAACTGCATGAGCCAGTGCTATATAATAAATCTCCTTCTAGACATTTTATATGTATGTGTGTGTGTGTGTATTTATATATATGTGAATTGGTTCTATTTCTCTGGAGAATCTTGATTAATACAGAGGGTATCGTTAGGGCTCTCTGTTGCAGACAGCAGGACCCACTCTGGCTGGGTTCAGAAAAACATGACATATCCACTGGGTAGCTCACCTGTCTTCAGGAAGGCCAGAACTTGGGCCCAGAGGCAGTGCCGCCAGGAGCAGCGCCCATCCAGCATCAGGGAATGCCCCACCCATCACTCCTGGGGGCAGACACAGCTGCTCACACCAGTGACATTGGGGATGGAATTCCAGAAACGCCACGTTGATGTCTTGAAAACCCAAACTCCTCCACTGCCATGCTTGCCGAAAATTCGATTCCACCTGGTACCAGCTTCTTGTTATTGCTCTCTTCCCGACCTAAGTCCCACAGAGCCACCACCGATGGGCACAGCCTTGTGACCCTGCCCACTAGCGGCAAGGGGGCTGGGACAGCAAGTTCCCGCCTCTACTTTGGAGAGGGCCCTCCTACTGTGGCGAGTTCCTCAAACATAGGATGCGCATTCAGAACATGCTGGCTGGCCACAAACATGACAGATATTTAGTGCAGGGATAAACATGCTTCTCTGATTATTGCATAATAACGGTGGTAAGTGCACAAAGCAGGGGAGTATTGAGAAAAAATATCTGGAGGCCCAAACCTAGTCTGGGGGTGTTAAAATTAAAAACACTTTCTGTAGGAAGCAATAGCCAAGCTGAGATTAGGACCATGAGTATGAGTTGGCCAGGTGAAGGGGTGGATGAAAAACCCGGGTAGAAAAGACAGCAGTGCAAAGGCCCTGAGGTGGGAAGATGCTTGGTGTCTGTGGGGAGCTGCAGGTTAGCTGCTGTGGCTGGAGCTCAGTGAAAGCAGGGGAGAGTGGGGACAGGCAGCACCCGGATCACATGGGGTCAGGAAAGCCGTGCTAAGGAGGCTTTATCCCAAGAGCTATTGGAAGTGTGGGATATAACAAGGCTTGTTTTCTAAATGATCCCTCTGACTGGCGTGTGAAGATAGAATTTCACACAAAGACCTCAGCTGGAAACCAGGAGCCTTGTTGGGTTTGGCAATCCTGTTCTGAGTTTTTGGTTCTTGGTGTGCTCTTGGCCGAAGAATGACCAGACACACCAAAGTAAGACAAGTGTGAGGTGAAATTTATTGAGGGGGAGCAAGATAGGATTATAGAGCAAGAGCAAGATATAGATTTACAGAGCAAGATATATATGCCACAGATAATGACCAGACCCTTTGTCGTAGCAAAGGAGACCTTGCTTATGGTCTGGGTCTTGTTTTATAGTGCCCGCACAGGGACCTCGCCATGGTTCAGACGTCATCATGGAACCACTTTGATGGACAGTTGGGAGTTATATAACCCGAATCTTATTGCGCATGTGGATCTCCCACGAGCCTTTCTGAAAGCCCATTTGGGGTGGTGAACAGCAATGTAGATTTAAACTAATGACATGATAATTAGCCTTAGGTTGTTCTAAGTCACCTTCCAGACTCTGTGGTACCTATGCTGCTTGGCCCCGGGGCTAGAGAGTCCTTTGCATTCTTTTGCGGTTGGTGCGCTAAGTTCTGATTGGTAGGTTGGTAGGGCGTTCCCTCTTCCCCCAGGTGTGGCAGTGGCGGGACAGGATCAAGGTGGGGCAGCACCAGGACCGGGGGCTGGGGCCCACCCTGTCCCCTCGTCCTTCTTCCCAGGTGGGGCAGTTGCTCGAGGCAGCACCAAGGCAAGGCACCCACCTTTGTCCCTAGGAGGCCTGGAATCCCTCGCTATCCACCTCACAGACTGAAAATGCAGGAATGGATCAGAGTGATGGTGCTGGAAAAGATGAGGATGGATTCAGAAGATGTCTGACTTGGGGATGAAATAATGTGTGAGGTGAAGGAAAGGGAGGTTTCTCAGAATCTTTCTGGAATGAGTAGAGAGGGACAGGAGCATGCATTAGGGGACGAGCAAGAGCTCAATCTGGGCACATTCTGTTTGGGATGCACGTGACAAGTCCAGCTGGAGCCGAGAAGAGGGACCCAGGAACTGGGACTCTGAGTTGTCGCAGTATTGGTGGTGGTCGATGCCAAGGGGTTGGGCAGAAGCCCCGGGGTGAGAGTGAGGAGCCAGATGAGAAGGGGCTCGGCCCTGAGCCCTGGAGTGATTCACGTGTTCTCAAGTTCACAGCGGTTGGAGCGGGGAGCGGGAGCCCCGAGAGGAGGCTGAGCAGGGGCAGCAGGGGTGGAGGAAAACCAGAGGAATATGGATCCGGGGGCCCGAATGGAGAGTGTCTCAAGGAGAGGTTGGCGATGGGTCTGAGTGGGGCTGAGCCTTGCAGATCAGACCGGAGACCTGTGCCCCGGATTTGGCGGCACAGCCCACGGCAACAGCAGGTTTGGCAGAGGATGGACGGGGAGGCCACACTCGAGGGTGCTGAAAGTGAAGGGCTGGGAGAAAGCCGGGACGGCACTCGTGGACCCCGTTACTGAGGCTGGTCTGGGAGGGGGAGGGGAGAGCAGAGGGCAGCGGGCGGGCAAGGGGGGTCCGGGGCAGTAGTTCTGCGCTGTCGTAAGAGGACACCCAGGTAAATGCTATGAGATGGGTGTGTGAGCCGCTCAAGGACGGGAAGGACCGGAGTGGGGGCGTGTGCGGGAGGCACTTCACGGAGAAGGAGTGAGAAGGCAGGCCCAGGACTGGGGCGGGGGCACCTTGTGGGGAGGGGGCTCTGCCCCGGAGGATGGCGGGCGTGCAGGAGTGCGCGGGGCGGGTGGGCAGGGGTGGGAGGCTGGCTCCTGCGTTCACCGTGGAGGGCAGGTTCCTGGTCTGCCAGGCGGTGTGAGCGGAGAGGGGTGGGCTCTGGAGGACAGTGAAGAAGATT
Source organism: Avahi laniger (assembly GCA_963575035.1). NCBI lineage: Eukaryota > Metazoa > Chordata > Mammalia > Primates > Indriidae > Avahi > Avahi laniger. The sequence continues at coordinate 38,046 of CAUYSK010018793.1, forward strand.
GCCAGCAGTGGTGGCAGAGGTGTGAGGACGAGTGGTAGGAAAGGTGGTGACACTGTCAGGCGGTGGGTCTGGGGTAACGCCACTCCCCTGGCTGGAGCGTCGGCACAGACAAGGCTGGCTTAGGCTTATTCAAGATGGGGTTTTGCCCCAAAGACGGAGGCACAAGAGGCTTCACCGTACTCGCGAGACAGCACAGGTGCGATGCCATGGAGTCCAGGCTGGACCGACTGCTGGAGTGGGGCGGGGTGTTAAGTGGCAGGGTCTGGGGGGCTGTCGAGGAAGAGGCCCTGGAGGACAGGAGGCTGCAGTTGGAACCGGATGATTCGCCGCTGCTGGCGCAGTTTCCGGCAGTGGCTCGGGCTCCAGGCTGGAGCGGGAGGGGTGGCTGCTGGGGTCGGGGAGGCCCCTGGAGAGAAGACAGGGTGGGGCCGCAAGGCCAGTGGGTGGCGGGTCACTGCCTGGGCATTGCGGTCACCCACAGTGAAGGCTGGGTGTGAGGGGCAAGGGGCACCGGGATCCAGTCTCATGCAGCAGGAGCAGGGGCGTGGTGACTTCTTTCATCTTCCTCCCTGGTGCTCTGCTCTGGCTACACTGGCCTTCTTGCTGTTCCCTGAACAGGGAGAGGCCTCCAGGCACTGGCCTCCTGCCCTGGGGAGCCAGCCCAGCAATCCTGCGATGGCTTCTCCCACCACATTTGGGGCTGCCAGAGGCCCAGGCCCTGGAACAATTAGGAACAGGCTGCCTTCGAGGCAGATCCAACCTTTGGAAACCAACAAGGAACCACAGATATTTTTTTTTTTTGACGGTCTGTTCTGTCTCTGTCATCTGTGTGAATCTCTTGATGCGGGTGTTGCTTCCCTGGCCTGCTCTCGTGCACTCTCTCTCTGTCTCTCCGCAGCTTCTCTTTATGAGGCCCCAGAGTCCAGCTGCAGGGAAGCAGCAGAACAGCCCACCGGCAGCTGTCCCATCTCTGTGACACCAAACATCTGGGTCCTGGGGCTGGCTGGAGGTGGCTGGAGTTTCCCACTCGCTTCCCATCTGTGGCAGTGCTCCTCGGGAGCACTCTCTGCCCTCCCCACACCATGTCTGTCTGTCTGTCCGTCTGTCTGTCTGTCTCTCTCTCTCTCCCCCTGTCTTTCCCTCTGGGCCACCCGCTCCCGGACAGGGTATTGTGTGTGTGAGGGAGGGCTGTGTGATCTTTAACCTGCTGCCTCCGGTCTTTGGGGGTAACAGGTGGGACAACATAACCCCGGCTCACAGAGCTCCAGAGCGGGGAGTAAGTCAGGGCTGCAGAGTCCCCTTCCCTCCGAGGAGTTGCATGAGCAGCTGTAACCCTGCGCACATTCCTGTCATTACGGGGCTGGGGAAGGCTGGCAGTGGTGGCATTGCCATGGCACCAGCATGGCCCCGGCTCTGCTGGACATGGCTGTGGCACCAGCACAGAGAGGCTCTGGGCTCTCTCTGAACAGAGAGCTGCCAGGGAGGCCCCTTTCAGCGTCCAGCAGCCCGTGGAGTTCACATGAAGCACACGCCAGAGCAGCCTCGGGGGAAGGCCTGTGGGCCTGTGCCTCCCCCTGCCTCCTCACAGAGGCCCTGCCCAGCCTCTCCGCCCAGCGGTCCGCGGTGACCACGCAGCAAACCCTCGCACACCAGCGGCTCAGCACACGCCAGATGGGAGGCGTGGCCTCCGCCCAGCCCAGGCCCTTCGCAGCCCTTGCCCAGACCCAACTCGGGCCCAGTGGGAGCCCTTGCCGAGCACCCAGGCCCTGCGGGCATTTCGACCTGGACGCCGGCCTTGGTCTTAGTCCTCCGGCCTCCCACGGAGCCACCAGGGCTGTGCCCTGGGACTTCACAGGGTGGAGGGAAGAGCAGGAGACCCACGCCTGCTTTTGGGAGGAGAGAACAGAGGCGTGTGGGCCTCAGGTCACCAGGGCTGTGGGGGTTCAATCACAGAGCTCAGTCGGGGTTGCAGCAGGCAGGAAAGTCCTCCTGGGAGAGGCAGTGATGTGCGGATGGGCAGGATTTGCAGAAGGGACTCGCTGGGAAGGAGGAACAGCTGGCACGAGGTGGGGAGACCAGAGCACAGAGCACATGACCTATTTGATCGAATTAGATCTTTCAAAAATAGAATATCGGCGTGTGGGGAAGTTTTTCCAGGTTTATCTCTGTGTTGTCCTGGAGGATGGGGTGGGGCGTGGCTTAGCAGGGCTCAGTGGGAGCCCCGTTAGAGGGACGCTTTCCAGGCCTGGAGGCAGCTTAGCAGGAAGCCCTTCACGTAGGGCCACGCCCAAGCCCAGATCCCCTTGTCCAGCAGAGCGGAGTGTCTGGCAGGCACCTCCCACTCTGCGGGGCTGCCAGCCAGCTCCTCCTGCGGCTTTCCCGCTCCCTGCATGTCAACCCAGATCCCAGCAGTAACTCCTGAATCACCCCTCTCCTCCCAGCTGCAGCAGATCCCACAGGATGTTCCGAAGCCTCAGCCTCCCTGGAGTGTCCCGAATCCAGCCATCCTCTTGTCACCGACTTCCGTGCTGTGACCCGAGGGAGCCACCCTCACCTCCCTCTGGGCTCCGTGGCAGACCCGTCACTGCAGCCCTCTCGGGCCTCCCAGAGTGGGACGGGGCAGATCCTGTCACTGCCTGCTTTCCAATCTGACCAGGAAAAAACAAATCCAAGTTCCTGTCTGTAGCCACTCTAGCTTCCCAACCTCATCTTCTTCTTTCATCTTCCTCCCTGGTGCTCTGCTCCGGCCACACTGGCCTTCTTGCTGTTCCCTGAACCCCAAACTTGAAATGAGCCATGCTCATTTCAGCATTGCTGCCCCTCGGAACACTCCCCCCCAATGCCTTCCATGGCTGCTTTTTCACTTAGCTCCCATTCAAAGCCAGTGTCGCCTCCCCAGAGAGGCCTGTGCTGACCACCTAGTGACATCACTCACGGTCACTATTGTACTTCTTTGTTTTATTTTCTCCATGGCACTTAGCAGCAATTACGGTCAATTCTCATTATTTGTGGTAGTTATTAAATATGTTCTATAAAGTTGCCACGAACACTGAGTTAGCAAATATGGAACCATTGCTTGCGGGGTGGGGGGGGGGATGCAGAAACAGGCTCCCGTGACCCTGTGGTCACAACACTTTTGTCAGCGGATCGATATGTAACCTTGTTTTATGTGTGCTTCTGTTTACAGACACCTTATTTAACATACACTACTGATTCATCAGCATTGAACTAATGGCCGTGGGCACCATGACTTACATTGAGCGAGGCTAACCTGGCACACGTTCTCTCTGTGAGGCACGTCACAGCCTTCTAGCACTTAGGAGCACCGGACAGCACGTCATGCAGTTTACACTTAGAGGTCATCTGAAATCGTGGGATCACCAACCGAAAGTACAAAAATGTGAAAAAGTGTGGCACTAAATGGACCACTTGTTTACAGTATGTAAACAGAGGAAAGGACACTTGTTTACAGTGCAAGAGCTGGAAGAAGATCTCAGCTGGGGGTGTGTGCCTTGGGCCACCCACACTTTTCAGCACCTTTTGTATGTTCGAGAATGACTGTGAAAGCTGCTGGTATTGAGTCTGGGGTTACAAAGTCATTGGCTTTGGCGTGTTGACTCCGGGGTTAGAGGGCAGGCACATCTGCACATATGGGGTCTGCAAATAATGAGGATCAACTGCATGCGATGTGTGCGTTTTCATGTCTATTGTTGGTGTTCCTTTTGTCTTATGCACTGCTGTATCCATTGCTCCTGCACAGGGCCATGGACTCACACACACACACACACACACACACACACACACCGGAGTCCTTAGCAGTTCTCAAAGCAGAAAAGATGGGGTGTCTCTTTTTCTGGTGCTCCTCCCCTGGGAGCCACAGGCAAGGGAGAGAAGGAAGATTCTGCAAGGAGGGTGTGGGGAGGTGGGAGCCCTTGTCCTAAAGCTCCCACCCCTGTCCTCGCCCTCCTTACTGTCAGTCCTGTTGTCCAACACAGGGAAGGCTGTGTGTGCGTGTGTGGTTGTGTGATCCTCCCCCCGGTGGGCATCAACATGGGCACGGGCAGCACGTATCTAGCCTGGCTGAGCTCCCCGGGTCCTGGTCCTGCAGGAATGGTGCGCGGGTGCGTGTGCGTGCACGTGTGTGCCCGAGAGTGCAGGCACGTGTGTGAGCGCGTGCGAGCCTGCCCTGCCGAGGCCTGCTGGAGTGCTCGCTGCGTGACGGGGCCTATAATCACGGGAAATTACTGAGCCCAGAACTGAAATTAAGGCTGTTGCTGCTGCTGCCACAGACCTGTTTACAGAGCCAAACGCCTGGAAGAGGCCTCGGGAGGAGGCTCTGCTGGGAGCTGGGACTTCTGGGAGGGACAGGGATGGGGACTGGGCAGAGAGGCCACAGGGAGAGGAGGAGACACATCTTCTATTTGGCAAGTGCCCGTTTGGCTGTGCTGGTGAACTTCCATCCTTTATTTTATTTAATCCTCACTACCCACTGCAAGGTAGGTGCAGCCCCTCCTGTACCCACAGAGAATTGGGTCTCACAGAGGTTAAGGAACATGCTTCAGGGCTCAGAGCTTGTGACCAGCAGAGCTGGGGTGTGCAGGCAGGGCCGTCTGACACCGGGACCCCACTGCAGGCCGAGAAAGGCAGGGTCTCTGGACCCTGTGGATGGGTCCTGCGAGAGGTTGGATTCCCTGGTTTTCAGGACAATACTTGGTGTTTGGTGTAGGGAACACCAGAAAGAAGCCCCTGAGTCCATAAATAGCACCCCTCCCACCTGTCACATGGTCTGTAGCACGACCCTGTGGGAACCCACACATTCCTCCAGGGAGAAAGACAGTGAGCTGAGCGTTAGCACCAAGTGCGGGGAACCGTGATCCTGAGCACGGCCTTCTGACGTCACGGGCACGAACCTCCCCGGTGTCCGCGCAGGGGCCCGGAGGAAATAGCATCGAGCCTGCAGTGCACAGCCGGGGACTTTCCTGGCACCCTGAGGCCCCACAAGGCCCCTAAACCCAGAGGGACCCACCTGTGAGCCCAGGAACTAATCTCCTCCTCCTCCTCCCCTGGGCCAGCGAGCAATTATTAATGAATGATGGAGGGTGTCTGTCAAGGGCAGTGGGAAGGTACGCACATCCCCTGGTTACTCCCACCCCCACCAGCCTCAAGGGGGACCTGGCTCGCTGGCGTGGAGGCTGTGGGGAGAGAAGGTGCAACCTGAGGGCCTGCATGACGTCTGTTGGCACGCACCCCGGCTGGCCTGCAGCCAGTAAGCATCTTCATGCCCTGAACAGTAGCAATGATGTGCCAGGTACTGTTCTAGGACACGCACAGACAGTCCTCAAAGAACCCTTAGAGGCATTGTCATCTTCCCCATTTTAAAAGTGAGGAAACTGAGGCACAGAGAGGTCAAATGCTTTGCCCATAGTTCTGTAGCTGAAAGGCCAGGGAGCCAGGACATGGACCATAGACCCTCGGCAGTCTGTCAGGAAATGCTCCGTGCTGACCACCCTGCTAAACTGCCTCTCTGGGTCCTCGAGTCCCACTGTTCAGGCTGCCAGGTGGATGGCCTCTGTATGAATGTGTCCAGCGCGAGTCCTCACCCCACGGCCTGCAAGGGTGGCTCTGCTGGGCAGAAGGCTTCCTCAGAGAGGGCCTGAAGCAGCCCCTCAGAGGGCCGTGGGTGTGAGCGCCTGAGCTGGACGTCTGCCTATGGGGCCTCTCTGCCTCCTGAATCAGTGGCCCTTTGGGGACCTGGAGAGGACGGTGACACCGGCTGTGGACCTGCCCACAGGGCTCCGAACTAGGCTCCGCTGGGCCAGTTGTGAGCCCAGCTGTGTTCCAGACCGGAATAGCATTTCATGTTAGCTTTTCAAACCGTTTTTGTGTTTTGGTCGTGACCAGCATTTAATGTTTTTGATGAAATAGGAGAGCATACAGAAGAGAGCATAAGAATAAGTGTTGTTTCTTGGAACTCATATTTCTGTTTCGTATACATATGCATGTTTATGCTGAGTCACAACAAAAATGCATTTCTCACTGTGGGTGAGGTCAAAACAACAGTCCTCTAGGTCACCTTCTCACCTGTGTCCTATTTCAGTCCCTGCATGGACCCCCTACTAGCCGAGGGTCTCCCATTAGGCTGAGCCTAGAAGTCACCCTGCTCCCCCGCCGCTGAGCCAAGCCCGGATCTGGGCATGCAGGGGGACGATGACGGCCTTATGGACTGGGCGATGACAGAAGGAACCTCTGTGTCATGTGCTGTCACCACATGTCAGGCTCTGTGCTAAGTGTTTCACTTGCCCTGTCTTTTAAGCAGCATGAAGTAGGTAGCATATTCTTCCCATTCTACAGAGCAGGAAACTGAGACTCAGGGAGCTTCATCTGCTTGCTTAAAGCTGTACAGCTCATGTACACATCATAACTGGGTTCACACTGAGTCTGAGTGTTTCTTGGGTCACCCTCTTCGCACCTGTCTGTAGCACTGCTGTGGGGCCCTGGGCACCCAGGAAAGCAGCAATCAGGCCTGGGGCCTGACTGTCTCCACCCCACCTCCCTGGTCACCTCCTTCTCCTCCTCCCTCTACTCTGGCTCCTGTTAAGTTCCTCCCTCCAGGGCCCGAGGGCTTCACTGGGTCTAATTGAAAGCAGCTTCTTACTCCTGTGACCTGGAGGCTTGCTGGGGGCGTGGGGACCAGACTGAGGGGAGCCGGGGCCTGGCTCCAGGGAGCGTGTTGAGCAATCCGTGGGCCGGCAGGCTGTGCGGCCCTAGCGCTGCATTTCCCCCTCACCCTTCACCGTTCCCCCACCCAATCCGCAGCTGGTGGCCCGAGGACAGATGCCCCAGCGCTGGTGCCATGGAGGTCTGATGGCCAAGAGGGACCCACGCACGCTCCTCTCCTGGGCTGCTCAGGGCTCCCTCCGTCACCCTGGCCCAGGGCTCAGCCCTCAAAGCTGAGGGTCCCTTCGTCTCCCAGCCTCTCCCTGCTCAGAAGCATGAGGTTCCAGAGTGGGTGCCATGTTTGGAGTTAGCTGTGCCTAGATTCAAGCCAGGGCTGGGGTCACAGAAAAATATGGTAGCTATCAACCCCCTGGCCCCTCGGAAGAAGTCCCACTGGAACTCGAAATAAATCCTTTTATTTGCCAAACCCTCTGGCCGCTCCCCGTTTCACTCAAAGTGACGGCTACAGGCCTTGCTGTGGCCTAGCAGGACTAGGAAGGCCTATCGTTCTGCCTCCAGGGACTCATTCCCTCTCTTCTTTCCCTCACCACTTGGCTCCAGCCATGCCAGCCTGCTTGCTGTTCCTGCCTCCTGTGTTCCTGCCCCAGGGCCTTTGCACTTGTTATCTCCTCAGACACCTGCCTGGCTCACTCCTTCACCTCAGTGAGGCCCCCTGATCAAATGACACCCTTAGCTGCAGATGCCAGCATGGCTTATGTCACTTCCTCACTTTGTATTTTTCTTCATGGCACCTATTACTAAAATACCACATAACTTATTTATTTCTCTTATTTTTATCATTTATCTCTCTCTATTAAAACGTAAGTTCCCTAAGGGTGGGTTTTTGTTTGTTTAGTTTGTTCAGTAGTGCCTACACAGAGGAGGCACTAGAAAAATGTTTGTGGAAATGAATTGAAATTGAATTAAAACAAGTGTGAAGAGGCCCAGAATTCTGATTTCTCCCATGACTTCCCTGAAGCTTCCATAGCAACTTCTTGGAAACCAGAGTCATCTAAAGAAATCTCTCTCTGATGCCCCCACTTAGCTGTGGCGGGTTCCAGCTCTGATGCAG